>OX104115.1:37883819-37961608 GCA_944474755.1 Limnoperna fortunei
ACACATGTCTATTCTATATAGCATTCTTGGATTATGTTTATGTCCAGTGACTGCTATTCATCAATCAGATTTATGAGGTTTTCTTAATAAAATATGAAAATAATCCATTTGATTTATTTTTAAAAAGGCTTCTGACCTTTAGGGATGTTAATGGTGTTAAATTAAACAAAATGTTTCCAAAACATATCAATGATAATTGTATTTATTTAGGGTCTGAGTAGCTAAGACTTTCGTTGCCTGACACATTTGTGTTACAAATAAAGGTAGGAACCTCCAGCCTTTGTGTGTCCTATTATAAATTTTTATAATTAATTTAAATGTTTCAGAGTTTATTCTGGTGTCCTATTTGCTGGACCTGTATACTCTCTTTTCTGGGGCCTATTACCTGCCTCTGAGTACAAAGTCTTTATGCTTATATTGAAAACATATGTTTGGTCTAAGGCCGTTTTTATACAATATCTAGTTGGTTGTCTTTTTGACATTCATGTATACTCCTTTTTTTTCTTTGCATTTATTTAATTTAAGAAGCTAAAGACGGAATAGATGTGGCTTTTGTGTGGTCTTCTAAACTGTTGGCAAGAGTCACAAAAAGTGTTTTAAGTTGTGTTTGTTGTTTTCTCATTTAAAGACTTTGATAACATCTAATAGTCATGTTATGGGTATGTTTTTAACAAGTTACTTGTTCAGAGCATATATATGGCTCATGTTATCTTGGCTTTCCTCTCCTAGATTTGTAAAGTGTCCTGGACTACTATCAAAATTTCTTCATCTTTCTTTTTACAATCACAAATAAAGCCAGGATAAAACAGACATGACTGCAAGAAAAAAAGAAGTCAAAGAAACACAAAAAAGCTGATAAAATAAGTTGACGACTTTACGTGTACATCTGACTTCATGACGACTTTCAGACAGCAGTGTCTTGGAGACATCAGAACTACTTTACTCTCTGTCTTTGTCTGTTTATTGATATAAGAAAAACACTAAGAATTCCAAATGATCTGTCATTTGGAGGACAGATTTTGTGTGCGTTTTGCAATGCAACAGGGTACACCAACTAGTAAACGTTGTCTTGTAGTTAAAGAGATGCAATTAATTAAAGAACTGACGACTTGATTAATGTTACTAAACAGAACTTCATAATCTAACAAGCTATTGTTAAAGTTTTTGCATTTAGGTCTCTTTGACATTAACTTAAGGTTAATTTTGCATCATCCTATTTTTTGATATGTATTGATGCTGGAGGAATTATGTCATACTTTCCTGGGTGTCTGACTTTTGATATGTTTTGGTTTAAAGTCATATTGTATTCAGCAACTATATTCTAGTATTACTTTAATAAAAGAAGTGTATGTACAGTTGTTGATTATGTTCAGGATTGAAATAGTATGTCGATAGGTATAGCAAACATATTTCAAATACAACATGTATATAAGAATAACTGCACTTAAAATACTGTTTTCATTTCAGTGGAAGAAGATATAAAACAGAGCATCAAACTTTTATCAGTTAAGTCAGCATTGATAAAAATAGGCAACCAACAAAATGATAAAATTAAAGGTAAATAAAACACATGTATTGTTTGATTAAATTGATATTTATACAAATATTACTGATGGGGTTGTCATTGAGAATACAATTTAATGACTATTTTGAGAATTAAATTACTAAACAAGTCTTATTGAAAGTAAAAAAATGCAAATACCCAAAATACTTCGTGTATTTACATAATGATCTCATCATCTGTTATAAATATTTTTCTGGTAAATAACAGTGAATTAATGTTATTTTATTCAACATACAAAACACTCTTTGAAGTTTGATGTTGAATTTTATTTACCTTTATTGTATTTAATTTTATGGTAGATGGTCAACATCATGAGCCAGTTGACAATGCTCCTTTAATTCTCAATTTTTGTAGTTTTCTTTATTTTCAGTTTTGTACGTTCATTGTTTTGTATTTGTTGTCAGTCCTTCTGTTTGTAAGACATGAAATATAATCTTCGGGTTACCGTGCTGTAAAGTTCTGAAAGGAATAAATGGTGGGTGTATATATTTCAGTGTCATAAATAATCTAAATTCTTTAAACATTTTTCAGATGACACACAGATGTGTAGACCCAAAGAGAAACTAAATGAACAGATGTCATGGTTTGACTTATTACATCAGCAATCAAACACATCAGCTGAAAATTTAGCTAAATCAGGGATCAGGAAACCAGAGGGTCAGTTTCTAATTATCTCTGTATGCCCACCTACTACTAATATGATTGCCATTTTTTTTTAAACTCTCTGATAAGCAATATGCCTAGTATGAAGAGTAAAAACAAACACACACCATTCATATGGGTTAACTTTCAAATTAGTAAGTTATGAAAAATCTTTTTGTGTTATAGCTTCGAATTTTGATGGAATGATGCACAACATTTTTAGCTCACCTGGACTGAAGGTTTTGCTATCACTATCGTCAGTGGTTCGTCGTCAGTCGTCAATTGTCTGTCGTAAACTTTTTCAAAAATCTTCTCCTCTGAAACCACTAGGCCAATTTTTTTTAAAACTTGGACGCGATCATCCTTAGGGTTCCTTGTTTCAAATTTGTACCCAGGGTGTTGATCTACAGACAAAGATGGCCGCTGTTACTAAAAATAGAACATGGGTGTAGACACATGTTTTTAATCATTATCTAAAAAATTATAATAGCTATAGAGAAAATCGTTACTTTAAATTGAGCAGCACATTAAGGTCTACAATAGTTGCTATGAGTGTGAAGTTGTGTATAGGTTTCTTGTAGGAGTTTTGCCTTTTAATGACAATTTTTTACAAAATTTTTGGTATTAACTATATAACTTGAAAACTATAAGAGGTAGAGTGAAACTGTAAATAGCAAAAATGAACAGCAATAAAAGGCCTACAATTCACTTAATTTGTCTCAAATTGTCAGATGGCTCCTTATAGGAGTTATTGCCCTTAAATGTCAATTTTTTATGAATTTTTCTGTTTTTGTCCTGTAACTTAAAAACTATAACAGCTAAATAAAACTGTAAATAGCAAAAATGATCAGCAGTACAAGCTGTACAATTTACTGTATTTGTCTGAAATTGTCAGATGACTCCTTAAAGCAGTTATAGCCCTTAAATTGCAATTGTTTTTTAATTTTCTGTTTTTGTCCTGTAACTTGAAAACTATAGCAGCTAGATTTAAACTGTAAATGCACAAATGATCAGCAATAAAGGCCCTACAATTCACTTAATTGGTCTGAAATTGTTGGATGACTCCTTATATTAGTTATTGCCAATAAATGACCATTTTTTTTCTGTTTTTATCATGTAACTTAAAAACTGTAACAGCTAGAGTGAAACTGTTAACAGCAAAAATGATCAGCAATATAAGCCCTACAATTTACCGTAAAGTCTGAAATTGTAAGATGACTCCTTATAGGAGTTATTGCCCATAAATGTCAATTTTTTTATGAAATTTTCCGTTTTTGTCCTGTAACTTAAAAACCATAACAGCTTTACTGAAATTATAAATAAAAAAAAAATGATCAGCAATAAAAGCCCAACAATTCACAGTGTAAGTCTGAAATTGTCAGATGACTCCTTATAAGAGTTATTGCCCTTAAATGACAATTGTTTATGAAATTTTCCATTTTTGTCAGGTAACTTGAAAACTATAGCAGCTAGATTGAAACTGTAAATTGCACAAATTATCAGCAAAGCAAGGCCTACAAATGAATGCTTAGTCCAAAATTGCAAGATGACTCTTTATAGGAGTTATTTCCCTTCAATTATGAATTTGGATAAATGATCAGTTTTTGTATTATAAATTAGTCTATAACACACCTAGAGTAAAACTGTAAATTTCTAAATTACCTGTAAGGACAGGGCCGACAAACCATTTAATTTTCAGAAATTGTCTGATTAAGGAGTTATTAATGTACTCAACTAAACTTGACTGAAACTGTAAATTTCAAAAATTAAAATCTAGTTGAAGTCATTTGGGTTCCAGGTAAGCGATTACAGGCTCCTGGGAGCCTCCAGTTTAATATTTTTATACCCCCCGCTTGAAAAGCGGGGGGGGGGGTATATAGTGTTCATGGTGTCCGTCCTTCCGTCCAATATTTTTTTATGATTGATAACAGCATCTAACAACAAACATGGTCTAATTAAAGAATTTTTTTTCAAACTCCCAAGCACACAAACAATATTGATTATTCACAATATAAAACTTATTAAAAAAAATCGTTATTTGTCACTTACACTGTTAATTCAAATGGAATAATTTTTTTAAATAATAATTAATGTAAATTTGTAAAATTAGTTAAATTAATCTTAACTATACTGTGAATGGAAAAAGTATATTTATAATCATCTCAAGGTTTATTTTATGAGATTGTCATTAACTTGAGCTGGTTAGTAATTGAGGTTCCTGGAAACCTTTAGCCTTTATTCACCATATATGACTGATATCCAGATTTAAGTGGTCTTTTAACACTTTTGGGTTAATAAATTGAAACTATTTCTTGTGTTATCTTTTGTCAATAGGTGAAATTACAAAAGATATACAATCAGTTGAAATAACTACTAGCAGTACATCCCAACCAACCACAGGATCGTTGCTATCACAGACAGGAACTGCCACTTCAGAATCCATACTAACCACTGTAGAAACCAAAGATGCTTTAAAAACATCTAAATCAGCATTTGTTTCAAGCAAGAAAAAAGCAACAAGTGCTCCAAGCAAAAAAGGACCAACAATCGCTCAAAGCACAACAGAACCAACAAGTGCTCCAAGCAAAATTACACCATTAAGTGCTCGAGATGAAATAGGACCAACAAGTGTTCAAAGCAAAACAGGGTCAACAAGTGCTCATTCAACAAGAAGGCTAACAGATATACCAGCTATTTTAGACATCACTGGTGCTATCAACATTTCTGAATCAACAGGTGCTTCATATACAACAGAACCAACAAGTGATCCAAGCACAGCAGAACCAATAAGTGCTCCAAGCATAATAGTCTTAACAAAAACTCCAAGCAAAACAAGACCAACAAGTGCTCGAGGCAAAAAAGGACCAATAAGTGCTTCAAGCACGACAGGACCAACAAGTGTTCCAAATGGAAGAGGACCAATAAGTGCTTCAAGCACAACAGGACCAACAAGTATTCCAAGTGGAAGAGGACCAATAAGTGCTTCAAGCACAACAGAACCAACAAGTGATCCAAGAAAAACAAGACCAACCAGTGCTCGATGCAAAAAAGAACCAACAAGTGCTCCAAGGGCAACAGGCCCAACAACTTCTTCAAGCACAACAGGACCAACAAGAGTTCCAAACACAACAGGGTCAACAAGTGCTCCAAGTGAAACAGGACTAATAAGTGCTGCAAGTGCAACAGAACAAATAAGTGATCCAAGCACAACAGAACCAACAAGTGATTCAAGCACAGCAGGATGTACAACAAGTAACCTAAGCACAACAGAACCAACAATTATTTCAAACACAACAAGGAAAATGGACATACCAACTATTTTAGACGTTACTGATGTTTCAAACACTTCTGTATCAACAGGTGCTTCAAATACAACAGAATCAACAAGTGATCAGGGCACAGCAGGACCAACAAGTGCTCCAAGCAAAGTCACACCAATAAGTGCTCGAGACAAAAAAGGACCAACAAGTGTTCAAAGCACAACAGGGTCAACAAGTGCTCAAAGTGTAACAGGACCAATAAGTGCTCCAAGCACAACATGGCCAACATATGCTCCAAACACAAGAAGGCTAACAGATATACCAACTATTCAAGACATCACGGGTGCTTTCAACATTTCTGAATCAACAGGTGCTTCATGTACAACAGAACCAACAAGTGATCCAATCACAGCAGAACCAATAAGTGCTCCAAGCATAATAGTCCCAACAAATGCTCCAAGCAAAACAGGACCAACAAGTGCTCGAGGCAAAAAAGGACCAATAAGTGCTTCAAGCACAACAGGACCAACAAGTGATCCAAGAAAAACAAGACCAACCAGTGCTCGATGCAAAAAAGAACCAACAAGTACTCCAAGGGCAACAGGCCCAACAACTGCTTTAAGCACAACAGGACCAACAAGAGTTCCAAACACAACAGGGTCAACAAGTGCTCCAAGTGAAACAGGACTAATAAGTGCTCCAAGCACAACAGAACAAACAAGTGCTCCAAGCACAACAAAACAAACAAGTGATCCAAGCACAACAGAACCAACAAGTGATTCAAGCACAGCAGGATGTACAACAAGTAACATAAGGACAACAGTACCAACAATTATTTCAAACACAACAAGGAAAATGGACATACCAACTATTTTAGAAGTCACTGATGTTTCAAACACTTCTGTATCAACAGGTGCTTCAAATACAACAGAACCAACAAGTGATCAGGGCACAGCAGGACCAACAAGTGATCCAAATATAAGAGGGCCATCAAGTGCTCTAAGCACAAACATGCCAAAAAATGCTCCAATCAAAACAAGACCAACAAGTGCTCCAAGCACAACAGGACCAACAAGTGCTCCAAGCAAAACCAGACCAAGAGGTGCTCGAGGCAAAATAGGACCAACAAGTAACTTAAACACAACAGTGCCAACAAATACTCCAAGCACAAGAAGGCTAACAGATAAACCAGCTATTTTAGACATCACTGATGCTTCCAACACTTCTGAATCAACAGGTGCTTCATCTACAGTAGAACCAAAAAGAGATTCAAGTAAAACAAGACCAACAAGTGCACTGGGCCAAAAACGACCAACACATGCTCCAAGTGCAACAGGACCAACAAGTGTTCAAAGCAAAACAGGGTCAACAAAGGCTCCAAGTGCAACAGGACCAACAAGTGCTCCAAGCACAGTAGGATCTAAAAGTAACCTAAACACAACAGGACCAACAGGTACTCAAAACACAACAAGGCTTACAGATATATCAACTATTTTAGACATCACTGATGTTTCAATCACTTCTGAATCAACAGGTGTGACAAGCACAACAGAACCAACAAGTGCTCCACACATGGCAGAACTAATAAGTGCTTCAAGCAAAACAATACCAACAAGTGCTCAATGCAAAAATGGACCAACACGTGCTCCAAGCACAACAGTGTCAACAAGTGATCCATGCACAACATGGTCAACAGGTACACCAAACACAACAAGGCAAACAAGTGTTTCAAGCACAACAGGACCTACAAGTACTCTAAACACATGGCTAACTTTAGATATCACTGATGCTTCAATCCCTTTTGACTCTACAAATTCTCCAAGCACAGAAGGACCTACAAGTAACCCCAGCACAACATGGCTAACAAATATACCAATTTTTGAAATCACTGCCTCTTCAAACACCTCTGACTCAACAGGTGCTTTATGTACAACAGAGCCAAAAAGCAATCCAAGCACAGCAGGTCCAACAAGTGATCCAAGCAAAACAAGAACAACAAGTACTCCAGGCCAGAAACGACCAACAAGTGCCCCAAGCATAGCAGGACCTACAAGTAACCTAAACATAACATATGTTACAGATATATCAACGATTTTAGAAATCACTGATGCTACAAACACTTCTGAATCAACAAGTGATCCAATCACAGCAGGACCAACAAGTGCTCTAAAAACAACAAGACCAACTCATGCTTCAAGCACAATAAGGCTAACAAGTGTGCCAAGCATAACAGAAGCAACAAGTGATTCAAACACTACAGGACCAACAAGTGCCTCAGGCAGAACAGGGATATCAGGTAAGCCAACCACTTTAGAAATTACATTTATTTTTCAAACATATCAAAATCAACAAATGTTCCAAGCACAAAAACTGGCGTACCAATCATGGATGCTTCAAAGACATCTGGGGTTTTTGTACTTAAACAATCTTCTTGTATATGTATTACAAAATATTACAAACATTTTTGGGAAGGAAAGTGATAGAAATTTTGAAGCTATTTTTGTTAGATTTTGCTTAGATGTAATAATCCTTTTGGCACATTAGTTTATACTGAACCTCTATGTGGAAATGTGTGCTTATTTTTCCTCGGAAACTGCTTAGTAAGTTTGGACCAATCAATTCTAAAATAATTGAAAACTCCCAGAAGAATGCCAGTTTTTTGTCAGTTTATAATTGACTTGTTTGTTTATAGTGGATAGTGGATACACTCTTGACAAATTTTCTTGAATGAGTGAGAAATGCCTAGGTAAATTTGAACCAAACTTGGTTTCTGTTTATAAGGGCCCCGCCACTTTGTTGCGGACGCCCTATAGTGATCAGTCTGTGCGTCCGTCCATCCATCTGAAACTAATTGTGTCCGGGTTGTAACTTTTTTATCTTTTGAGGTAGGCTTTTGATATTTGGAATGTGGGTAGATAATATCAAGGCCAGGGCTCGCGTTGGAGGGTGACTCGGGCGAAGAAGTCGCTTTATCATGGTCCCACTTCGCTCTTGATCATCTTCCAAAGCGAAGTGAAGTCGCCCTATCATTTTGTAGAATTGCCTACTGTCCCATTCAAAATTTTATTCCCATTTTAGTAAGAATCATTGCATTTTTTGACACCTTGTCATGTTTTTTATGCCCCCGCGACGACATGTCGGGGGGCATTAAGTTTTACTCATGTCCGTCCGTCCGTCTGTACGTACGTACGTCCGAACAAATTTCCGTCAAGCTTTTCTCAGAAACCGTACATGAGAACAATTTTAAATTTGGCAGAGTGGTTCAGTATCACAAGTTGTACGTCCTAAGTGAATTTCAGACCTGTCGGACAACTACTTCCTGTTTGGGACTTCATTTGTACAGAAATACGTCCGTCTGTATGTACAAATTTCCGTCAAGCTTTTCTCAGAAACCGTACATTAGAACAATTTGAAATTTGGCAGTGTGGTTCAGTATCACAAGTTGTACGTCCTAAGCGACTTTCAGACCTGTCGCACAACTGCTTCCTGTTTGCGACTGTGTAGATATGAAAATGTGTTAACATGAGTATGAAAATTTCCGTCAAGCTTTTCTCAGAAACCCTACATCAGAACAATTTGAAATTTGGCAGGGTGGTTCAGTATCACAAGTTGTACGTCCTTAGCGACTTTCAGACCTGTCGGACAACTACTTCCTGTTTGCGACTGTGCCAATATGAAAATGTGTTAACATGAGTATGAAAATTTCCGTCAAGCTTTTCTCAGAAACCGTACATCAGAACAATTTGAAATTTGGCAGGGTGGTTCAGTATCACAAGTTGTACGTCCTAAGCGACTTTCAGACCTGTCGGACAACTACTTCCTGTTTGCGACTGGGCCGATATGAAAATGTGTTAACATGAGTATGAAAATTTCCGTCAAGCTTTTCTCAGAAACCGTACATCAGAACAATTTGAAATTTGGCAGGATGGTTAAGTATCACAATTTGTACGTCCTAAGCGACTTTCAGACCTGTCGGACAACTACTTCCTGTTTGCGACTGGGCCGATATGAAAATGTGTTAACATGAGTATGAAAATTTCCGTCAAGCTTTTCTCAGAAACCGTACATCAGAACAATTTGAAATTTGGCAGGGTGGTTCAGTATCACAAGTTGTACGTCCTAAGCGACTTTCAGACCTGTCGGACAGCTACTTCCTGTTTGGGACTGGGCCGATATGAAAATGTGTTAACATGAGTATGAAAATTTCCGTCAAGCTTTTCTCAGAAACCGTACATCAGAACAATTTGAAATTTGGCAGGGTGGTTCAGTATCACAAGTTGTACGTCCTAAGCGACTTTCAGACCTGGCGGACAACTACTTCCTGTTTGGGACTGGGCCGATATGAAAATGTGTTAACATGAGTATGAAAATTTCAGTCAAGCTTTTCTCAGAAACCGTACATCAGCACAATTTGAAATTTGGCAGGGTGGTTCAGTATCACAAGTTGTATATCCTAAGCGACTTTCAGACCTGTCGGACAACTACTTCCTGTTTGGGACTTCATTTAGCGGGGGCATCCGTGTCCCATGGACCCACTCTTCAATTTTTTTGTTTACGCTCTACAATGTCAACTGGTACCCATTTAATTTGTATTAAGTATATATAGTGTAGGTTTAAAATACGACCGAAAACCAGTTCAGCGGATATGAATTTGGTACTGGAGATTGCAAATGTACTACGCTGATAGGTATGAAATGAGTATTGCAATGACAGAAACGTAGTTAAAAAGTAATTTAGCATTTACTTTAAACAAATTTAAGTGAAATATTTAAAAATAATTTTAATAGTGAATTTTACCATTTTACATAATATAATATGTGTCACAATGATGTAATTTTTTACTTCTACTCTAGTTCTTAGTACTTCATTATAATTTAATCAATTTGTGTACCAATGACAAAGAAACATTTATTTTAATGAACAGTTTTGTGACAGTTTATTCTTTTTTTATTAGCTCACCTGACCCGAAGGGTCATGTGAGCTATTGCCATCACTTGGCGTCCGTCGTCGTCCGCCGTCGTCGTCGTCGTCGTTAACTTTTCTTAAAAAATCTTCTCCTCCAAAACCACTGAAGGGATTGCTTTGAAACTTTGCATACATCATCAGTAAAATGCCCTCTACCAAGTTTGCCCAAATCATGGCCTCAGACCAACCAACATGGCCGCCATGGCTAAAAATAGAACAGAGGGGTCAAAATACAGTTTTTTGCTTATAGTTCAAAAAGTATAACAGATACAGGAAAACCGAAGAGACCTTCCTTCTTCAGCATCTTAAGCTCTACAAAACACTCCATTGGGTTGAAGTTGTATGATGACTCCTTATAGGAGTTATTGCCCTTTAATTGTCGAAATTGATTATTTTTGACATTTTTGCCTCAAAATCTTGAAAATTATTAGAACTAGAGAAAAAGTTAGCATTGCTAATTGTTCTGCTCTATGAGGGCTACAAAAATGACTTAAGGGTCAAGATTGTCTGATGAACCGTTTAGGAATTATTCTCCTTGAAAATTTTTTTAATCAAATTTACTTGATTTTAAAAAATCTTCTCCTCTTAAACCAATGAAAGGACTGCTTTGAAACATTGCATACATCATCTTTAGGATGTACTCTACCAAAATTGTCTAAATCATGACACCTGACTACCTACATAGCTACGTTGGATTAAAATAGAAAAAATGAAAAAAAAAGGGGGGGGGGGGTCGAGAGAGTTTTCGACTGATAGTTAAAAAAGTATAACAGGTACGGAAAATTTGAAGTGAACCTCCCTTCAAACTCTAACCATCAGAAGATCCTCCTTATAGGAGTTATTTCACTTAAAAGGTCAAAATTAATGATTTTTACAGAAGTGTTGGGCAATTCCTTATAGCAAAGAAAAGCTGGATAAAAAAGGGTTGTTTGGTTTCAGGTTCAGGTGAGCGATACAGGCTCCTGGGAGCCTCTAGTTGTTATGTTTAATACATGTATTTATGAAAATGTGTGAAAAAAGTATACTGAATAGTGAATCAAATCATCGATACTTTATCCTCAATAAATTAAACTGCTAAAAAAACATATAACAATAAGAATGCAAATGCCAACCCTTATTTAAAAAAAAACAAAGAAAACAGGACGCTTTCGCGACATATACCGGAAATGCAACTTCTCCCTGTTGTCCACCCATTCTCACCAATATCTAGTTTATCTGATATTTCTGGTAAAACCATAGTCAATGTTTTCCACTGTGATTGATTTTACATTTGTCAGGAAGAGAGAAAAAGAAGAAGCCGTATCGACCTTGTCCATTCTGCAAAAAGGACAAATCAAAGTTATCATCACATCTGCGGCTTGTTCATAGTGAAGAACCAAGGGTAAAACATGCCCTGTCCTTACCTAAGCCAATGTGTAACAAAATTTTTGAACAGTTAAGAAAAGAAGGTATTTTATTGAAAAATAGAGAAGTTTTTGCAGATGATAAAGTTACAAACAAACACAAACACTTGAGGAAAGAGAGAGGAAATGTTACTTCTGAGGTTGTTATGTGTTCATCTTGTAAAGGATTTTATTCCAAAAGAAATATTTCAATTCACAAGTCACGTTGTCCTGGTGGTATGGAAAATTGTACCATCCCAATAACTGTATTGATATCCTCGCTATCAAATAAGGATGCATCATTTGATAGTGAAGAAGTAAAATTGTTTGAAGAGAAGATTTTGTCACATTTTAGAAATGATGAAGTGGGAAGAATTTGTCAGACAGACAATGTGTTAAAAATTTATGGACTTTCAAAGTTCCCTCGAGTGCTAACTAGAACAGTAAAACAGCAGTCTATTAGAGAAAAACTGATGGGTGATATGAGACGCCTTGCTTCATTATTTGTTTGTACTAAACAAAAAGCATTTTTGAGAGGTGTGAGTATAGATTCCTGTGATCAGATGTTACATATACAACATATGAGATATATACAAGATGCGTTGACAGAACTGACCCTAAAAGAAGATGGGTCTCTGAAAGCAGGATTATGCTCAAATATTGGCTATGTTCTTAAGAATGTGTGCTATGTGTTAAAAGGATATTATCTGTCAATAGATGAATGCAATAAAGCCATGCAATTTGACAAATTCTTATCAGTTTTAAGTTTGCATTGGGAGCGCTGGTTTGGTGAAGCAGAATATGATAATAAAATGGTAAGACAATCTAAACTAAGGAAACCAAGAAGCCTGCCTAAAGAAAGCGATATTTTACAGATAAGGAAATACACAATTGACGAAATTAACAGGATGGTTTCTGACAAATATAAATTTACATCTTCAAGTGATTTTGTTACATTAAGAGATTTGCTGGTCTGTCGCTTGACATTGTTCAATGCAAGAAGAGGAGGGGAGCCATCAAGGTTGTTACTGAGGGAATGGCAGGATGCAGAAAACAATGAATGGATAGGGGAAAATGTGTCAGCAGAGTCAATATTGGACCCAGAAGAAAGAAGGGCTTTCAAAAATATAAAAATAGCTTATCAGGCTGGAAAAAATCTAATGCGTATGGTCCCTTTGTTAATTCCAAAAGACTGCCTGGATGGTATTAGAATAATTGCTGATCCTACAGTAAGACTGGATGCTGGCATTGAAAAGTCTAATCCATTTTTGTTTGCCACTTTAAAAAGTTCTATCAATCATGTTAAAGGATGGCTTGCAGTGAAAAATATTTCTGATGTAGCAGGTGTCAGTAACAACATCACAGCAACTGCAATGAGACACAGAGCATCTACAATCTATGCTTCATTAGAAGTCCCAGAAAATGAACGACTTGCCTTTTATTCACATATGGGACACTCGGAAGAAATAAATAAAAATGTCTACCAAGCACCTATGGCAGTGATGGAGGTTACAAAAATTGGGAAATTCTTTCATGCATTAGACAGTGTAACAGGTACATTGTATAACTATAAACATTTCAACATTTCAACAGGTTCACAAATTAACTTTATGTACAAGGTTTTGACCACCCATCCTGCTATCTTTCAATCATTGTTTTGTTGTTACCTCCATAGTCTCTTCATTTCTTTTTGGATCTGCTTTAATCTATAAAATTCTTCATTTATTGGGCAAACTGGAAATAAGGAATCAAATTTTAGGAAGTGCATATATACAAATGTTATATAATTAATTTTCTTGGTATTGGCTCATCCTCTGCTTGCCGTCTTAGGGTTGATGTTTAACGTAACATTACCTTAAATGATATGATTACCTAAATTTTTTTTTGAAATACAAATTTTAGTTTCAAGTGAATGACTAAATGATATTATTTCTTACCATAAACATAATGAATGTCCTATTACTGTATGGACATGAGATTGTGATTGTTTGCCTGTGATAATCCATGATCCTTTGTCCTATCAATACATGTATGCTGCATATACATGTAGTATGAATTTAATTATCTAATTATTATAGCTGATGCAGGAGAAAGTCCTAATCACAATGTGGGAACTGAAGATTGCAATGAAATTCAACACTTTGAAGAGGAAGATGACTGGAACAATGGTACACATTTATAAATAGTATTATGTAATATACTTTTTTTTTAAGTCAATGGGAACTGAAGATCTGTACAGATTCCAGTATTATACATGTAGTCTTGGACTTCACAGTTGTCCTTGACCACAATCATCTGTACCATAGGCTATTGCAATTACTACCATCCTGAGTTGTTAAATACAGTTTTCAAATATCCTCGGAGCTACATTATTCAATTCATAATGTGCCTTATTTAACATTTGTATGGGATATGCTTGCAGGCAGAACAGTATGACTGCAATTTCTATGAAGGAACATAAGTATATAATTGTAAAGAATGATTGATTTCTCCAACACTTACTATTCAATTAGGCATGAAAAAAAGCTGAAAAAAAACTTCCTGTACATAAAACAATGATTAAGCTATCAACAATCTGTGTACATTTTCACTACAAACTACCTTCAAAACACTTTCAGATTCCACAGAATTTAAGTTTGTCACAATCATTTTGAAACCTGTTATTGTGTTTTGTTACTTGCTGATTGTACAACTTAGCTGTAATTATATTGAACATATATGTATTGTCATATATTCAGCTGGTTTATTCATTGATATTTAGACTATTCTACTTAAGCCAAAGGAAGGTACAATTTTGATACACTACTAATTTGACTTAGAATGAGACAAAGACAAACAGGTGTGCATAGAAGTACATGTACTAGTATGTATTTTGTAATGCCTTTTTGACACTAATTTAATATCCCTTAGTTTTAGTAGAATTGTTAACATGAAAATAATAAAATTGATTAGAATGTAGTTTATTCTTCAACAAATGTTTACTATTGCTTAGTAGATATTGATTTCATTTATGGATATTTTATAGCTAAAGCAAAAGAAAGACATGATCGTATTGTGTTAAATAAAGATTGTAATGAACATCAAGACTGTGAAGAAGACAGCAGTGGTACATATTTTTTACTACAATATTTAGAGAACATTTTCACACTTGGCTCATAAATAAATGTTATGAATGTTGTTTAATTCCACTTTTAGCGATTTTTTTTTAGCTATATCATGGCGTCCAGTTTTTAGTAGTCGAGGAAGCTGGAATACCAGGAGAAAAATTGGACCTTTGATAGGATGTTTTTAATGACAAAATAATTATGATAGTCATGATTGTATCTGTTATATCCATAAAAAACAAGTAATTTACTAACCTTAACAGATATGGACAATGGTCTTGTTCATCAACAGAACCATGTATACACAACGGCAAGAGTTTGTTGGTCAACCAGTAATTACTCATAAAATGATTACCAAAAGTTTGAAATATTATACAAAGTGGTTTGTTGAACAACAGACGTTAGAACTGAACAATATTCTACTGCATTCAGCTTTGCAAAGCAACGTCTGTAGCTGCTTTGGTTGCTAGCAATTTACAAAAGAAGTATGTTTACTTCTGGTCTAGTCATCAGCTTCTACCTGGAAGCACCTGATTTATCAAATTATGTCGGATATAATATAAATCTACTTTGCTTGTTGAATCACCATCATAAAAATTCTAATTGGATAGTCTATTAGCACAATATAGCCGAAATACTGATAAATTCTTGATTAAACAACAATAAGTTAACAATTAGTCAATCAATGCTTTTGATTACTTTTCAGTCAATACTTCAGTATTGCAGCATGTGTCTTCTGATTTGCAATTAAATTTTGAAGACTTGTCAAACATACATTTTTTAATTATCATAAATAACCAACAGGATTATTTTCTGTATTAAAGTGCCTTTTAGCTCATCCGATCCAAAGGTGTCATCACTTTGCAGCTGTCACATGTTGTATGTCTAACGTCTGATTCTCTGTCAAATGCTAATTGGTACAAATCTTTTCTGTTCTGAAACCACTTTAAAATTCTGCCACAATCACCCTCAGGTTGCCTGGTTACAATTTATAGCAGGGATGTTGATCTGTGGACACACATGGTTGCTATTACTTGAAGATAGAAGTTAGGGAGGTCAATACATGTTATCAGCCTCTATCTCAAAAATTATAATTGCTAAAAAAAAAACGTCAACTCAATAAATCATCATTTCAAGATTTACACTTATTATAAGGAGGTTATTTAGTTTCATTTGAGTTTGTTATTAATGTTTTTACTTTTTACACAGAAAGTGATATATCGTATAGACCCAACAACAGTGATGAAGATTACGAAGATGAAACTGATGAATTCTCTAAAGATCTACATTTTATAAAAAGGAAGAAAAGGGGTTAGTACAATATAAATAGTAGTTTGTATTTTAACTATTGCTTGCACAAACGTGGATACATCAAATGTAATGCAAAACATACTGTTCTAGTAAATGAATTGATATTTGTGGATGGTTTAATTTACATTGCCATGTTTTATTGCTATTGAATTATTTAGTATTCCATTATTCCTGTATTAAGGGACAGACTTTTGGTATTTCAGCTGTATTGTCCAAAGCAAACATATGACAGTGAATTTAAGGAGTAGAGAACATTTCAACCAAATAAATGGAAATTTTAATTGGATGTTTTTTTATCATGTAAGACAGGAAAAATAATATTTCATACAACATATTGGGAGGAGAATGTGTAAGCTTGAGCTAATTCGTAAGTCTTTAGCTGACCTTTAGATTTGTATGTGTCATTACAAATGGAGCCTTGCATTTTTACTTCACATTATATTCGATAGCATAGATAATTGATCACTGTTCCTACTTATAGTTACCAGAAAAAAGAGTATTTACTTCAAGTTCTCAGAGGACAAATGTTTGTACTCGAATACTCATACAGTCAAACTTCAGTAGCTCAAACTCTGACCACTTGAACACCCCGATTTCTCAAACACAACGGAACTTTCCCCCTATATACCATAATTAGGGTCGTATGGTCCAGGGCCTTTTTCTTTTATATTTAGTTTGAAACGAATGGTGCGGAATTGAACATAAATACAGACTTGATAGAGTTTTTTTGCCCCATTGATAGTTGTCAATTGCAGTCGCCATTTTGTTGTTGTGTGCTGTATTTTTTTACTATACTACGTTGTAATGATAATAATTTTTACTTAAATTATTTTTAAGTAATATTATATTAATTATATAGGATGAATACAAATTAAAACGGATACCAAAATAGCAGATGTGTAACCTGTATTGCTTAAAATGCAAATGGCATTGTTATGTAACCTCAAGTGTTTTAAGGTCGATGTTTCGATTGCAATCATTCAGGGATTAAATTAAACGTGTAATCTTTTTGTTTTCTTTGTTTTCGTTGATGAATGAAAGTTGACAAATTGTTTTGGTTTCTAAATGTGGGATTTTATTCAAAATAGACGATATAAGAATGCACTATTTTTTTATTTAATTTATTACAATCACTAGAAATTAATAAAAGTATAAACATAAATGACATTTTAAAAGAAAATAAATTACATATTACAGTAAAAACTTGTTAAAAGCGTGGCCAAGGTTAGGAGATATCTGGTACTCGTTAGGAGATATCTGGTTCTCGTTAGGATAAATCTGGTACTCGTTAGGAGATTAACAGGTTCTTTTATACGTTTTTGGGAAAGACTGGTTGATCTTTCACGAGTGATAGAAATTTTTGTCTTGTCGCGAGTGGAGCGCAGCGAAACGAGCCAAAAGACATAAAAATTTCTATCATGAGTGAAAGTTCACACGGACTTTCCCAAAAACGTATGAAAGTACCTATTTCTTCCGTTAACCAACAACTTTCACATCGCTATATAACATATAGACTCTCCATTGTTGTAGACTCCATTGTCTCTGACGTCCAATCAGAACGCCAGAAACAAGAACATCATAGAAGAACGTTGTAATGCTTCCATAACAACGCTCCTGTTTCTGGTGTTTTGATTGGATGACACAGAAAGTACAGATATGTGCGCGTGAGCTCATCTGTACTGGGTCATCTGTACCAGAAATCGGCCATTTACGGAAGAAATCTGGTACTTGTTAGGAGATCTCTGGTACTTGTATGTAGGTCTCTGGTACTGGTTAGGAGATAATCTGGTTTGCGTTAGGAGATATCTGGTTCTCGTTAGGATAAATCTGATACTCGTTAGGAGATATCTGGTACTTGTTAGGAGATCTCTGGTACTTGTTAGGAGATCTCTGGTACTTGTATGTAGGTCTCTGGTACTGGTTAGGAGATAATCTGGTTTGCGTTAGGAGATATCTGGTTCTCATTAGGATAAATCTGATACTCGTTAGGAGATATCTGGTACTTGTTAGGAGATCTCTGGTACTTGTATGTAAGTCTCTGGTACTGGTTAGGAGATAATCTGGTTTGCGTTAGGAGATATCTGGTTCTCGTTAGGATAAATCTGGTTCTCGTTAGGATAAATCTGGTACTCGTTAGGAGATATCTGGTACTTGTTAGGAGATCTCTGGTACTTTTACGATGTTGGAGGAAGTCAGTACTGGACTTACGATGTTGGAGGAAGTCGGACTAGCACGTCTTCATCTTGAGACGTTTTGTGAAAACTTGTACGTGCAGATTGTACATGCATGTAAGAATTTTTCCGCAATTTTCTATTCCAAGAAAGGGGTGCGGACAAGACATAAATGCACACTATACACAGCTTTTGACGGTAATCTTTGTTAAAATACTTTGATTTCTCGAAAAACTCGAACTAAAGTAGCAGTCCCAATTGTTAAAATCAATTGTAAAAACCATGAATAACTAAATTATAGACGGCTTGGGTCATCAAAGGTGTGAAGATCCAACTGCATACCTGTAAAACGCCTAGCTTGTTCTTTAATGATATAATCTCTAATAATTATGTCTTTGCGACCAAACTGTCATAAATTTGTATTTATTTATGCCTTTGTCAGTAAATTAGTTGCGATTTGTTTCAATTAATTACAATATACGGAAAGAAATTGCCATAAAATTTGATTGAATATTGAGGTCACCAACACACTTAAGTAATGCAATAATACCTTTTTACACATCTTATAGACACTTTTGTATAAAATTAAACAAGAAAAAATAATGGTAAACATTTTATTTTAACAAAAAAATAAAACATATCTAACAACAAGGTTTATATCCAGTGCAATAAATAAAACAAAATTTTATTGATCAAATGTGATAGGAAATTAATTGAAATATATAAATCGATATAAATTCAGGTCCACTCATGAGCTATATCAGAAATCACAAATCCTGGTTTCTGGAACTATCAACACTTTTCAATGGCCCCATCTAAGTTCGACTATATTTTCTTATGTTGTCCTTCACATTTGCTCTTATCCTGAACACTTAGTAAAACATACATTATATTGCAAAATGTATACAAAACAAAGACATGTTTATATATTTATTTGATAAACATAGGTGTTGAATTGAAAATTATATGGGAAAAATAGATGTTGTATGAAGTATTAATCTTTCAGAAGTTCGAGCAAATTGGACATCACATGATGAAGATGTTCTAATGGAGAAATTTAAATATGTTATACACGATTTTTCATTACCAGGAACCAAAGGATCTCTTCCAGGTAATTTGTTTAGTTCTTTTGTCCCAAAAGGCCATTTGAGTTATTGCAATCACTCTAGTTGTTTTCTTAAAACTAACATTTAGGCAGACCAAATTTATTTTTTGTGCCAAATCTGAAATTCAACATGTCTGCAGTGTCAATTTTTTTATCACTGATTATGCATATGATTTACTTCTGAAAATTATTTAAATATATTGTCTTGATATTATTATATACACATGTTCAGATTATGGGCCTGCAGAAGATGAGGCATCTCCTATTATGCATGATCTTGTACATTTCTGTACAATTTAACGTCTAAACCAAATTTTTACAGTTCACTGGATTACTGACCTCTATATATTTTTGGTGCCAGAAATCAATATGATCTATTTTTATGTTGATAAAGTTTTCTTGAAGACAACAACAAGAAACAAGTTGGACTAGTGCGACTTTACTTTATTGACATAACTGTTAACTGGAAACAGGAAAACACTATATTTTGCAAATTTTTTTTTTAAATTCCTGCTAACTAAACTCCAAATTTTTGCCACTATAAATGTATATGATCACAATTCATACTGATATGTATTGGGAGGGAGGGAATGACTAATTTGCTTACTACTGTTTTCATTTTAAAATGAATAAAACTGTCTTGTTTTCAATTTAGGAAGAAAAGAGATTCGGGATTTCCTTGCAACTCAACCAGATGAGTTCTTGCAAAATATGCCCATGAAACAAAAGGTTAATAAAATTCACACTAAGCTGTTTAATGAAAGAGCAAAGATTCGTCTGAAAACATTGCGTTATGAAACAGAATTAAAAGGATAATAAAGTAAACTTTTCTTACATGATTGTCTGTTACCATTTTTACCATTTGACATCTTTAACAAGAAAAATGTGAAAGTGGTGGTGTATATATTAATAGTTTTTGATATATTGATAGGTACATTGTATGTTCTAATAAGAGTTATGATACATTCAATTACAAAATGTTTCACCTAGAAAGCAAAGAATGTTGACATTTTTGTAGTTTTTATGATTGCTTAAATTTAAGTTTCGCTGTACTATGAAAGCAGAGAGAGTTGACATTTTTTTGTAATTTTTGTTATACTGCCATTAAGAAATGTTGTACCTTAAAAACAAGGAAAGTTGACATTTTTCTAGTTTATTGATACATTAATTTAGCAATGGTATTACCTTGAAAGCAGGGAAAGTTGAAATTTTTGTAGTTTTTATGATAAATTAAATTTAGTAATCACTTCATATGAGACATGATATTTTGGAATAGCTTTTCTGTAGTTTTTATGATACATTATATTTTGGAGATACATTATATTTAGGAATAGCTTTCTTGGAGATACATTACATTTAGGAATAGCTTTTTGTAGTGTTTATGATATATTATATTTGGAGATACATTACATTTAGGAATAGCTTTTTGTAGTTTAGATGGTACATTATATTTGGAGATACATTACATTTAGGAATAGCTTTTTGTAGTTTTTATGATACATTATATTTGGAGATACATTACATTTAGGAATAGCTTTTTGTAGTTTAGATGGTACATTATATTTGGGAATAGCTTTTCTGTTGTTTTTATGATACATTATATTTGGAGACACATTATATTTAGGAATAGCTTTTTGTAGTTTTTATGAAACTTTATGTTTGGGATTAGCTTTTCTGTAGTTTTTGTGATTTGGGAATGTCTTTGTGGTAGTTTTTATGATACATTATATTTGGAAATAGCTTTTTGTAGTTTTTATGATACATTATATTTGGAAATAGCATTTTGTAGTTTTTATGATACATTATATTTGGGAATAGCTTTTTTGTAGTTTTTATGAAACACTATATTTGGAAATAGCATTTTGTAGTTTTATGATATATATGATATTTGGGAATAGCTTTTTGTAGTTTTTATGATACATTATATTTGGAGATACATTACATTTAGGAATAGCTTTTTGTAGGTTTTACGATAAATTGTATTTGGGAATAGCTTTTTTGTAGCTTTTTATGATACACTTTAGACGGGTGGAGATTCAGAACTTTAACTGGAAAAGGTACGTGAAACATTTAATTTTTCCTTCCACGTCATCAGGACTTGTGTGTCACATGATTATGTGAGATGTACAAGTTTGTCAAAAACTTCTAGAAAGCTGTTTACAAGTAGGTCTAGCAGCTTTATTATTAATGTTGAGTGCTATATTGATTAAGTTTAGGATATGCTGCATCATTTTTATTTATTTTAAGTTTTTGTTCAGGTCTTTGTAAAACCAGACGAAATGTATTTTTTTTAACCCTCTGAAAAAGCTGAAAATTAAAAATGGCTACGATTTTTTCCAGATTTGGTGCTAATAAAAAATCATAATATGTGCTTCATAGAAACTACTGACCAATCTATGAAGATAAATTTTTGTTGGTTTTCACTTCTGTTTTTTTACAAGTACAAGTGAAAAGAAATCTCAACACAAATAACTACAAGTAAACCTGTGTACGTGTACATGTAGCTATGCCTACCAGTTCAAGTTTCTGATCTCGACCTCTCTTTTATTTGGAAATAGCTTTTTTGTAGTTTTTATGATACATTATATTTGGGAATTGCTTTGTTGTAGTGTTTTTATGATACATTATATTTGGGAATAGCTTTTTGTAGTTTTTATGATACATTATATTAGGAAATAGCTTTTTGTAGTTTTTATGATGCATGATATTTGGGAATAGCTTTTCTGTAGTTTTTATGATACATTATATTTGGAAATAGCTTTTTGTAGTTTTTATGATGCATGATATTTTGAAATAGCTTTTTGTAGTTTTTATGATGCATGATATTTGGGAATAGCTTTTTGTAGTTTTTATGATACATTATATTTGGGAATAACATTTTGTAGTTTTTATGATACATCATATTTGGGAATAGCTTTTTGTAGTTTTTATGATACATTATATTTGGAAATAACTTTTTGTTGTTTTTATGATACATTATATTTGGGAAAAGCTTTACCTTGAAAGCATGTTATGTTGACTTTTTTGTAGTTTTTATGATAATTTCAACTGCAAAATGTTTTACCTTAAAAGCAGGTGAATTTGTCATTTTAAAATTTTTTGGAAACATTAAATTTAGGAAATAGCTTTACATGGAAGGCAGGAAAAGTAGACATTTGTAGTCTCTATGATAGATTAAATTTAAATCGATTGACCTTGAAAGCCATAAAAGTTAACTTTTTGTAATTATTACAATACTTTCAATTACCTTGAAAGTCAGAAAATTTGACGTTTTTGTAGTGTTTATAATATATTAAATCCAGTAATTGCTTTTCGTTGAAAGCATGGAAAGTTGACTTTTTCTTTCAATTACAAATGTTTCACCCTCAAGCAAGGAAAGTTTACTTTTGTTTTTTTTTTAGACATTAAATAAATGAAGGAATTGCTTTACGTTGAAAGCATGGAAAGTTGATTTTTTTGTCATTTTATGATACATTTAATTTAGGAATTGTTTTATGTTGCAAGATGCGAAAGGTATCATTTTGTAAATGGAAAATTTACAGTAAAAAAAATTAAATGGTATAAAATCAAGAAAACAACTAACTTGTTCTATATCAGATGTTTTATGTTTCATATTCATTTTGAGTTGTTAAAATAAACATACTATATAAATACTAACAGAGTTATGTTGTCCTTCTTAGCTCTTGTATGACCAAGATTATGATATAACTTGTCTAGATATATTAAACGGTCTATGATCTACCATTAATACATATATAGCAGACCACTACCTAGACCACCCTGACACAGAGGCCCTACCATTAACACATATATAGCAGACCACTACCTAGACCACCCTGACACATAGGCCCTACCATTAATTCAGATATAGCATACCACTACCTAGACCATTCTGATACAGAGACCCTACCATTAATAAATATATAGCAGACCACTACCTAGACCACTCTGACACAGATGCTCTTCCATTAATACATATATAGCAGACCATTATCTAGACCACTGACACATAGACCATACCATTAATACACATATAGCAGACCACTACCGAGACCACTGACACAGAGGCACTACCATTAATACATATATAGCAGACCACTACCTAGACCACTCTGACACAGAGGCCCCACCATTAATACATATACAGCAGAACACTACCTAGACCACTCTGACACAGAGGCCCCACCATTTATACATATATAGCAGACCACTACCTAGACCACTCTGACACAGAGAACCTACCATTAA
This sequence comes from Limnoperna fortunei, assembly GCA_944474755.1. Classification (NCBI taxonomy): domain Eukaryota; kingdom Metazoa; phylum Mollusca; class Bivalvia; order Mytilida; family Modiolidae; genus Limnoperna; species Limnoperna fortunei. The sequence goes on from OX104115.1 coordinate 37,907,572, forward strand.
CACATGTATAGCAGACCACTACCTACACCATTCCGATACAGAGACCCTACCATTAATAAATATATAGCAGACTACTATCATGACCATTCTGATACAGAGACCCTACCAATAATACATATGTAGCAGGCCACTGCCTAGACCACTCTGATACAGAGGCCCTTCCTTTAATGCATATATAGCAGACCATTATCTAGACCACTGACACATAGACCATACCATTAATACACATATAGCAGACCACTACCGACACCACTGATTCAGAGGCACTACCATTAATACATATATAGCAGACCACTCTGACACAGAGGCCCCACCATTAATACATATTCAGCAGACCACTACCTAGACCACTCTGACACAGAGGCCCCACCATTTATACATATAAAGCAGACCACTACCTAGACCACTCTGACACATAGGCCCTACCATTAACACATATATAGCAGACCACTACCTAGACCATTCCGATACAGAGACCCTTCCATTAATAAATATATAGCAGACCACTACCTAGACCACTCTGACACAGAGGCCCTACCAATAATACATATGTAGCAGACCACTACCTAGACCACTCTGACACAGAGGCCCCACCATTAATACATATACAGCAGACCAATACCTAGACCACTCTGACACAAAGGCCCACCGTTTATACATATATAGCAGACCACTACCTAGACCACTCTGACACAGAGAACCTACCATTAACACATATATAGCAGACCACTACCTAGACTATTCCGATACAGAGACCCTACCATTAATAAATATATAGCAGACTACTACCTAGACCATTCTGATACAGAGACCCTACCAATAATACATATGTAGCAGGCCACTGCCTAGACCACTCTGATACAGAGGCCCTTCCTTTAATACATATGTAGCAGACCATTATCTAGACCACTGACACATAGACCATACCATTAATACACATAGCAGACCACTACCGACACCACTGACACAGAGGAACTACCATTAATACATATATAGCAGACCACTCTGACACAGAGGCCCCACCATTAATACATATATAGCAGACCACTCTGACACAGAGGCCCCACCATTAATACATATACAGCAGACCACTACCTAGACCACTGACACAGAGGCCCCACCATTTATACATATAAAGCAGACCACTACCTAGACCACTCTGACACATAGGCCCTACCATTTACACATATATAGCAGACCACTACCTAGACCATTCCGATAGAGACCCTACCATTAATAAATATATAGCAGACCACTACCTAGACCACTCTGACACAGAGGCCCTACCAATAATACGTATGTAGCAGACCACTACCTAGACCACTCTGACACAGAAGCCCCACCATTAATACATATACAGCAGACCACTACCTAGACCACTCTGACACAGAGGCCCTACCATTAACACAGATACAGCAGATCCCTACCTAGACCAATCTGACACAGAGGCCCTACCATTAATACATATGTAGCCGGCCACTGCCTAGACCACTCTGACACAGATTCGTTTTTGTTTGAATAGTGTTTTAATGTCACTTTCAGCAATTTTTCAGCTATTTCATGGCGTCCAGTTTTTATTGGGGGAGGAAGCCGGAGAACCCCCGACCTGCGGTAGGAAAACTGGCAATCCTTGTCAATTAAGATTGGAGTCGAGTACACCCTGCCTGCAGTGAGAATCAAACCCGCAATCTCAGTGTTGACAGACCACGTGATCAATAGAAGACGAACTACCTTGACCACTCGGCCACCGAGGCCCCCACTCTGACACAGAGGCCCTACCATTAATACATATATAGAAGACCACTGCCTAGACCATTGAGACACAGAGGCCCTACCATTAAGACATATAATAGCAGACCAATACCTAGCCAACTCTGACACACATGATCTACCATTAACATACATATATAGCAGACCACACTACCTAGACCATTCTGATACAGAGACCCTACCATTAATAAATATATAGCAGACCACTACCTATACCACTCTGACAAAGAGGCCCTACCAACAATACATATGTAGCAGGCCACTGCCTAGACCACTCTGACACGAGACCCTTCCATTAATACATATATAGCAGACCATTATCTAGACCACTGACACATAGACCATACCATTAATACACATATAGTAGACCACTACCGAGACCACTGACACAGAGGCACTACTATTAATTCATATATAGCAGACCACTACCTAGACCACTCTGACACAGAGGCCCCACCACTAATTCATATATAGCAGACCACTGATTAGACCACTCTGACACAAAGGCGCTACCATTAATACATATATATCGGACCACTGTGACACAGAGGCCCTACCATTTATACATATATAGCAGGCCACTGCCTAGACCACTCTGACACAGAGGACCTTCCATTAATACATATATCGCAGACCACTGTCTAGACCACTCTGACACAGAGGCCCTAACATTAATACATATACAGCAGACCACTACCTAGACCACTCTGACACATAGGCCATACCATTAATACATATATAGCAGGCAACTTCCTACACCATGACACAAAGGCATATCAGAGCACTGTGACACAGAGGCCCTACCATTAATACATATATAGAAGACCACTGCTTAGACCACTCTGACACAGAAGCCTAACCATTTATACATATATAGCAGGCCATGGCTTACACCACTCAGACACAGACACCCTACCATTAATACATGTATAGCAGACCACTACCTAGGCCACTCTGACACAGAGGCCCTACCATTAATACATATATAGCAGACGACTACCTAGACCGCTCTGACACAGAGGCCACACCATTAATACATATATAGCAGACGACTACCTAGACCGCTCTGACACAGAAGCCGCACCATTAATACATATATAGCAGACAACTACCTAGACCGCTCTGACACAGAGGCCGCACCATTAATACATATATAGCAGACCACTGCTTAGACCACTAAATATATAGTGGACCAACACCTAGACCAATCTGACACATAGGCTCCACCATTAATACATATATAGCAGACGACTACCTAGACCGCTCTGACACAGAAGCCGCGCCATTAATACATATATAGCAGACCACTACCTAGACCGCTCTGACACAGAGGCCGCACCATTAATACATATATAGCAGACCACTGCTTAGACCACTAAATATATAGTGGACCAATACCTAGACCAATCTGACACATAGGCCCCACCATCAATACATATATAGCAGACCACTGTGACACAGAGGCCAATAATACATTATTATGATATAATCAAACCCACATACTAAATATCAAAAGCCTACATCAAAAGACAAAAAGTTTTGTCACACACTATTTTGAAAAGAGGGACGGATAGCTTGATCACTAAAGGGCCTCAACTTGCCAATGTCAAACTTAACTCAAGATACAGTAGCAAAGACACCTATAATAATTGTTAGATGAATAAACATCAAACCACATTACATATATGATGGAGACTTGAGGACACTACATAATGTCAATAACACACCATACACAACAGTACATAATATAGATATCTGCATCAAATTAAATGTAGAGAATGGTTCAATAAATATTTATTATCAAAGATAGAGAAATGCACAAATGCTAACAATGATGTGAATAACCGACACGATTATATGAAATAACGAGATTGAGCAGATTTGTAATTATTAAAATATAATATTTTTATTTTATTAGGTTAAAGATACATGTGTAATATGATCTTATATAATGTAAGCAGTCACACAAAAATAATATTTGAAGTTTCATAACAAAGTGTCTATTGTTGTGACATATGCAATGTTTCTATGCAGGATAAAACTCAAGTGTTACTACAGTGATTCAAGGTCAAAAATATCACACATTACTTTAAAGTGATTCTATAGTGTTTGGAAATTAGGCTACAACCAGGATTAACCATAAGAAATTCTTTACAAATTGACACAAACAAATAGCAGTCGAAAAGTTACACTTGAAGGCTAAAGATTTTTTTACTGATTTAATTAAACCTTGTAACTAGAGCTTGTTGCAGATAAGTACATAGTCCTCCACAGCATATGTCATGTTTGAATCTATAGATAAGTGTTTTGTGATGACTGAACAAAAAATTTCTATCTATTAAATTTTGCAATGTGTTTACATGTACTTGCATTAGTTCACCACCTTAGTACCTTCCATATATCACTTTCTACCTTTACCAAATCCCTAAAAACAAGATTTGATGTTAAATGCAAAAAAGAGCTAAAACTACATTATATGAATGAAACTATAACAAGTATTACTGTGAGCTTATACTATCTGGTGATATACCCCTCTGTAACTTTAGAAAAGTCCGAAAATAAATCCCAAAATATGGCATGATCATACAAGGCTATTCACAAAATTTAAGTTTTGTATCAATATCAAAAATGCATACTATTAGTGTTTTTCTGGACAAGATACAAAATTAGTCGAGAATATTAATCTATACTACCAAATGAAGAGAAATTACTGGAGATGTTTTTTTAACTAAATATTTTATTCTGATCAACAATATTTCTAAATAAACATTGACCTAAACATCCCAAACGTTTAAAGAAAGACAGGAAATTAGCATCTGCATTAGCTACAACAGGATATATAACTTTTAAATTTTAAATTTTGATCAACGACAGAGTATGTAAAAGTTGACCGGAAGCGATCCTTGTCGAGCAAAAACTCATCAAACTTGACAGATTTCTCCCAATTAAAGTGTTTACACAGGTTAAATTGATTGGTAATAACTTCTCATATTGTTAAATTTCTCCCAAAATGTATAAAACACTGTTTTGATACCAATCCTTAAGATTCTTAATAAAATGTAAAATCACTCTCTTATATTCTAATTGTTAAATTTATCAGCTGCTTTAAACGCTTTATACACTGATAATATATATATACATTAAAAGATAATTTGACCCATAAATGTACCACTTTTCATATTGTTAAATTTCTCCCAAACAGTAATTGCTTCTTATAAAATAAATGTTTAATTTCTCCCGAAATGTATAAAACATTGTCTTTTATACTGATCCTTAAAGTCCTAATGCAAGGTTTATTCGCTAAGCGGTTTGAAGGAGATGATCAACTCCAAAGTTTATATCCGACAGACATCGGACGAAAAATGATGACAATATTCCAGATTAACTCATATTGTCTCTCAAAACAGCAAACCGTAAAGTTGTTGCTAAAATCAACCCAAATCTGCTTCATATAATAACAAAATGACAATCACCGTCTGATCTTTTTGTTTCCACCTAATGTATTGTGTACTAATGTTTCTATTTCCCCATGAAGCTATCAAAACACCGCCTTATATACTGATATTTATATTTCCCCCTAAATGTATAAAGCGCGCGCTTATGTACTGAAAGTTTTATTTCCCCCTATATGTATCAAAACTCCGCTTATGTACTTATCTTTATATTTCCCCCTAAATGTATAAGACTGTCTTATGTACTTGACATCTTGATATTTCCCCGTGGTATAAAACACTAACTTAAATATTTTCCCCTAAATGTATAGAACGCGGAATTGTGTATCTGAAACAGAAGAAGATATCCGAAAAATAATTGATTCATTTGAGCAATATTGTACCAGATGGAAACTTAAGATTAATACACTAAAGACAAAAATTGTCATTTTTGGTAAAAGAAAGATTAAAAATAGACCCGCGTTTAATATTTATGGTAAAAATATTGAAATTGTTGATTCATATTCATACTTAGGAATCTTATTTAAATCAAATGGTAGTTTTTGTAATGCCAGAGAAATATTACTAGACCAAGCGCAAAAAGCATTATATGGTCTCTACAGGAAAGTTAAAAATATATGTCTACCCGTGGACATACAGCTCAAACTCTTCGATTGTCTTGTAGTACCTGTTTTATTGTATGCCTGTGAGGTCTGGGGGTTTGAAAGAAAAGATAATATCGAAAAACTTCATTTACGTTTTTGTAAAAATACTTTGAAAGTAAGAAATGGTACACCCAACTTTATGGTCTATGGAGAGCTCGGCAGATTTCCGTTAAAATTTATTGTAGAACAAAAATGATACTGTTCTGGAATAGCTTACTTATTGATAAAAGTAAACTGTCATCAATGTTATATAAGGTTATGTTTAAAAGTCACATAGAAAATAATACGAAATTCAAGTAGATCTCATATATAAAAGATATCCTCGATAACTGTGGACTAAGTTTTATGTGGAAAGACCAAATCCCGATAAACAGGGACTTGTTAAAAAATTTAATCAAACAAAAACTAAGAGACCAATATATTCAGTTATGGTTCAGTCAAGTTAATAGCTGCTCCAGAGGAGAATTCTACTCTATCTTTAAAGAGGAATTCAAACTGGAGTCGTATTTACTACGACTGAGCATACCTGAGAGAATGTATATCACAAAACTTCGCTGCTCAAACCTAAAATTCCCTATAGAAACGGGACGTTGGAGTGGGGTACCGAGGGAGAAAAGAATCTGCCATCTCTGCAAAAATGGACTTGGGGATGAATTTCACTACTTGTTTGTATGTAGTTTTAATGAAATTGAAAAACTCCGAGCTCTCTATCAGAGGAACATTTTCTACTTAGATGTTCTTTCTATGACATTTCAAGAAATACTCTTTTAAATAAAATATATAAATCAATAAATTATTCTAATTACAATTCCATGTCCCCAATTGATAAAATCATATGGTTACTGAATAATGAAAATAAAGAAATATTAAACAACATTTGTGAATTCCTATCGAACAGTCACTGCGTCAAATAATACTATTTATATTTGATACATTATCTCTTTTTTTTGTTTTCCTTTTTTTAAAAAAAAAACACACAAACTTGTAACTATCTGTCATATATATTATATATCATATATCTCATATTTGAAATTTTTGTATGTATTTAAAATGTTATAATAATGATATTTTATACAATCATCTTTATGTAATTTATGTTCTGTATGCCTCTTCCGGGGCCCTTGATTTGGTTTAAATAAACTTATGAACTTATGAACTTATGAACTTATACCTAGTTATTATAGTAACAACCCAAGAGAATATAAATTAAAGGGTTTACTTTCTCTCTGCAACACCCAGTTACAGAAAAAACTTTCACTATTCTTGAAGAAAATAGGAAATTTTTTATGATTCTAAGATGAACTTAGATATACATTCTTAATGCGCACATTTTATATTGATATATACGGTGTCTGTCTTATATCTGTAATATGATTTATACTGATTTTCTGTATATATTTGTTTGTCTATTTGCTTGTATATATACATGTATAAATGAATTTATTTTGTATATGCAGCTCTTGTACTCAACACGTGTCTGAGTAGGTTATAAACACTATTTATCTATCGAAGTAGTATCCATCCAATCAAGTATTCTCTAAATATAAACAAGGAGTAAACGTGAGTTGTTCGAAAACAATCAACTTATAAATCGACATGTTCCAATGTTCAATAGTGTAAATCGTGGCGTTTCATTTTGCTTTAATAATGTACCATATAGGACGATATGATAATTCTTTTATTAAAAACAAACTTGAAAACAATAACACGAGTCGATTTTCATTTAGTTGTCTATGATTCTTCTAAGTAGTACCTTATTTTTCTGTTAAGTTCTGAATAATTCGTTTAATTGCTTATCCCTTTCCGGTACAAGTTTCCTACATAGCCTAAATTATTGTTTTTAATGAATTTATATGCAAACACATTGCCTAGAAGTTATTCACAATGAATACGTAGTACGTAATTAGCATAAAATGTAGTTGAACATACTTTACTAGTTAAAAGTTGTGGCCTCCCACTATCCACGGTATAGTGTCAGTAGTTAACTCCTTGAAGAAAATAGGAAATTTTTATGAACGTTTATTACTTTAGAAATACATTCTTATAGATAAATCGCACATTTTATATTGATACATATACGTTGTTTGTCTTATATTTGTACATATTCTGTATATATTTGTGTGTTTGTGTATGTACTACGTAGTCCCATGTCATCTCGGCTCCTGTAGGTATTTCTGTTATTGTTACAAGAAAAAGTGATCCTCTTTTTGAATTATTTTGGCGTCTGATCAATTTACAGTTGGGGTTTTTTCGTGAATGATTAAAGTATATTGCTTTATTGTCGTCTGCACTAAAGAACTTCCCATTTGTATCTCGGTTCCCATCTAATACCTTACCATTTTAATCAAATACGCATACAGGAGGAAAATTGTGTATATTGTAAAACTTTTCACGCTCTTCATGTTCTGATTTACAGATCCACTGACCATTGTATTCTATTACTATACTGCTCGGGCGTTAAACACCATTAATCAATCAATCTATTACTATATAATCTCCAGGAATATCACCGACTGCAAGCATTCCATATCCCATTTTTTTGCTTATGAATATTTTTTCAAACACATTCATAGTATTCTTTATAATCTGGAATTATAGTTAAAATTTTTCGTGTTATTCTTGGTATTTAGATAGTAACCTCTTGATCTCTCGCGGAAACCATTCAATATAGCAATTTTTTAAATGCTCGTCTAAATCCCGTCTTAGCTTGGTCGTGCAAATTATTTGGTTTACAGCGTACCGTAATGTATCTCAAAAAAGCGTTTAGAATATCATTAGATTTTTAGAGTGATTCGGGGGATTTTAGAAGACGAACAAAACTGTCCAAGTATGGAACAAACGAACCCGTATTTCTAGCGACGACGTGTGTTTTCTTTAACAATTTTTTCATGGAAATTTGTAACCAAAACGAAATAACTTCCGTTACATACGTACTAATGAAACGCTGAAGAATTGGAGCTCTGTGAAATAATGATAAAACGTAAAAAGTAAGCTGTTCATTTAAGTGTTAACATCAATTTTCTTTAATTAAATCCATGTCCACCTGAATATCATTAGCTTGCAACTGAAATATACTCACTAAAAAAAAAAGAAACGCAACATCGGATAAATTTTTAAAATCATTTTTTTGCGGACAAATAACTTACAAATATTAAAACATAATTACACCTTAATTAAAGGCTTCCAGGTGAATCCATTTAGGTTCACCACCCGTGAACGACTGTGGTCGAAATCTGGAACACACTATGAATTACGCTTTGCTAGAAATAGGGTGGACTTTCACGTTTTTAACTAAGACAATCGGTATAAAACACCGCTATTTCTTTTCTTGACTGCATTAGTTAAATTCTGATGAGGTGACGCTTTGTCAAGGTTAGACGCTGCTACTCGGAATATCTCTATCGGTAGACAAGAGGCCGGGGAATCACAGAATGCTGTTGCCAGAACGTACAATGTTCATCGTAGCACAATTTCACGCCTTTTGAGACGCTACAAGCAACTTGGTACTACGACAGACCGGCAACGTTCGGGGCGTCCGCGTGTTACAACTCTGGCACAGGATAGTTACATTAGATTATTCCATCAACGGAACAGGACTATTGCTGCAACAGATACAGTCGTAAACGTCCCTATATTGCGCTGTATATCACCACAGACAGTACGCAATCGGTTGCGATCTCATGGACAAAAAGACCTTACGTCGGAGCAACTCTGAGACGACAACACCGCCGAGCAAGGGTTAGATTGTGTACTACCGTCCTTGTATGCAATTTTCAGAACTACAGAAGTTTGGTTCAGCGATGAGTGGCGTTTTCAGCTTCATTGTTTGTTTGTTTGAATAGTGTTTTAACGCCACCATTCAGCAATTTTTCAGCTATATCATGGCGTCCAGCTTTTAATGGGGGAGGAAGCCGGAGAACCCGGAGAAAACCCCCGACCTGCGGTATGAAAACTAGCAATCCTTGTCAATTAAGATTGGAGTCGAGTACACCCTGCCGGCAGTGAGAATCGAACACGCAATCTCAGTGTTGACAGACAACTTAATCAATAGTAGACGAACTGACCACTCGGCCACCGAGGCCCCTGTTTTCAGCTTGAAAGCGATATGGTCGCATACAAGTGTACAGGCGCCGAAATGGTAGAGGCAGTGTTATGACGTGGGCCTCTATCTCTTACGCCAGGAACACACAGCTGATACATATCCAAGGCAATCTTAACGCTGTTAGGTATAGATTCGAAATTATACGGCCCGTATTATTTATTGCCTGTAATTGACATTCAAAGGGAAAATTTTCAACACGACAATGCCCGACCACAAACAGCACGTGTAACAGTAGATTTTTTAGAGCAACCGAATGTCAATGTGATCCGTTGGACATCGCGATCTCTGGATCTTAACCCTATTGACCATGTGTGGTGTGAACTGGATCGGCGCGTGTGCCAACGACAACCACCGCCGGAAAATCTGCAACAATAAAAGCAGGCACTTCATTATGAGTGGCAAAGGATACCGCGTGAGGATACCGATTGAGGAGTAAATTTAGATTTGGTGCTCATAATCTCAAAATAGAAACAGGACGTTACACTTAAGTTGAATGTAACAATAGAATTTGTGATCTTTGTAAAAATAATATTGAAGATGAGATTCATTTTCTCATAGAGTGTAATGCTCTTAACTGTATAAGAACACACTTTTTATCTTTTTTGAGAATAAATATAAGAACTTTAGCAAATTATCTTCTACAAATAAATTTATGTTGCTGTTAAGCAATGAAGATAGAGAAATCATAAAATTATTCCAAATGCTAGAAGAACTATTCTTGAAAAGAGATTCCTTACTTTGTGTTAATCAAGTGTCTTCGTAAAGTATATATATTGTATAATTTATAATAGTATATTAAATATTCTAAATAAGTTCCAAAGATAACAGCTGCACCCCCCAAACCCCTCATCCAGACAGAGACTAAAATTAATTTGTTTTTATCATAAAACTGTTTTTTATATGTTATTGAATTGTTACTAAAACTAATTAGACTAATCACATGTTTTGATATTTTGATTTTTACTAATTTTGTTTTGTTATGAAGAATTGTTCTGCCTCTTAGGGGGCTCCATAATTGGATTAAATAAAATGTGTCTTGTCTTTGTCTTTGTTCGTACTCAACGTTTAATTAAATCCATGCCAAGAAGAGTAAGGGCTGTGTTACAAGCAAATGGTGGACATAAAAGATGCTGATATTTTTTGCGTGATTTATTGACAATATGCGACAAAATGTTATATTCCATGGTAAAAGAACTAATGAACAAGAAGTGTGCCAACTTCTACATTTCTGTCTCAATTATTTATATGATAAATTGTTAAAATAATATGCGAATTAAAATTCCCATTTTTTTGTATGTTGCGTTTCCTTTTTGAGTGAGTATATGTGACCGATTATGCATACAAATATTTTTTAAATACTTCGCTAATGTGTGTGTTTCTCATTTTTACAGATAAATTGTTACCTATTCTTTTCAACTATTATAATTTTTATTTTTATTAAACAAAAGCGGCTAATTGTCTACACTGGTATCATTAGCATTCAAATTAACAGAATGTTATCAATTAATTCCTTGAATGTTATTCTAAAAGAAAATTTACGGAAACTTGCATTTTAAAGCATTTTAATACCTCCGTTACAGAGGTTACTTTTTTATGTTCTTTGCAATTATGTTGTAATGTGTCAAAGCTTTAAGTTAATATTTTGTTCAAATTATACATTAACAGCATATACTTTAGACCCTATAGTGTGTTTTGCTTAGAGGCTGTATTATATATAATCAAACGTTTCGAACCTTGAATATGTGTTTTTTTTATCTGTTTGTATTTGCTTAAATGCAAACTACCTATCATCTCGACAATATGGCAATTAGAGAAAATAATCTTAATTTTTAGTTCGGATTGAAAAATTTTACGTGTAGAGGACCAGAAGAATAAATAATCAAAGTCAAGCTGTTTTTTATATAATATAAAAGCTTGTGCAGCAGATATCTCAGATTTTCAATCGAACTAAAAACACACAATTTCCAAGGACTATCTAATGAACATTCGCGCTTAGAAATAATTGCAATTTCTAAACAGAAGGCATTTAACTTTTTCCCCCATAAGTTTCTATGTAAAGCTATGTCCTGCTGTTGTGGCTAATTTGAATTGCCGATTTCTAAATTTGCGCTCATGTAATCTTTTGTCATATATTAAATCACAAATATACTCGAATTAAAACTAATATTTAAGTTGTTCAATTAAATTATTGACATAACATTTATATATTGAATCTTACAAATGCGTCATATTCCGGAATTGTATAAACAAAATTGCCTTTTATTTTGGTTTCCGATTTTTCAAACCTACACAATTCGATAGAACTATCACCGAATTATAAAGTACCAGGATAAAAATGGTCTCCATCTATTATTAACTTCCGTAAGTAAATAGAATACCAACAAAATTTATTATTACATGAAACTTTGATATTACCCAAGCATTTTTGCAGTCGAAACTTAGCTATCATCTTGTTTTTTCACTCAAGTTAAAGGATTGACATTTTTGTAGCAAATTTCTGTTCATTTATGGTAACTAAGTTTACTTAGAAATATTTTCTCCTTTATCAATCGTTAGCAACGAAAGTGAATGGCGGCGATAATAAATCACGCACTCATATATTACTAGTATACACGGGGGGTAACTAAGGATACTATGAGGTACAGGTCTGCGGACGGAGATTTAAAAACCCACCCTATTCATATATTTGCGGACGTTATAAAACAGGACCTACTCATATATTGAATTAATAAATCAGACCTATTCATATATATTTTTGCTGCACATCCCCATTGACAAAATAGTACATTCACTACTAAAATGATCAATTTACATAGGCTTTACGTGTTACAGATGAGAATTGAGGCATTGACATATTTAGATCATTTACAACTACCCAATGATATATTTTTCAATTTAAAAAGCTACCTATTCATATATTAATGGAGAGCTAAAAAAGTGACCCATTCGGGCCGCAAATTTGTATTACATAACTAGTATATATACCAAGAACCCCCCCCCCCCCCGGTGATATTATTAAAACTCATCAGTTTGAATTAAAGAAGTATGATGTGAAGTAATTATTGGAAGGAAATTTCTGTCAACTTGTCTGCACGCGGTGAATTAGCTGACATTTAAATCCAAATATTTTCTAATAAAGAAAATAATTACCTGACATTGAATTAATTAAAATTCAATGTGCCACACAAAATGCCAAAGCATTCAAACATCTGGGTAAACAATTCTAAATCAGTATATCTATAAATATAAATTTATCTAAAATAAAGTATGTATTTTGTCAAAATTTGAAAATTTAGCGATTGATACAAACTGTATGATACAAAACCTTATATCATCTATATAGGAACTTCTTGACGTCACAATGAATGGTATAACCAATGATTCGGTGAATGAAATATGACGTCATAATACGTATTATGTTAGGGATTATATTTATACACGAATGTTTCGTTGAATGTTAAATTAAAAATATTAAACATTCAGCTTTGTGTTGCCCTGTTTATAATTTTAGATAAACATATAATATATACATTTAAAAGTACTAGGTACAAATACCTATATCACGTCTCGACAGTTGCATACATTTAGTCCGAGAATCCTCTGCCGTCCAACGCTTTTTTTGCGTGGGACGCAAAAAAAGCGTTGGACGGCAGAGGATTCTCGGACTAGCATACATTCCGCATCAACGCTGAGCGTTTCGTAGTGATAAGAATGAACACAACTGCCCCGACGTGATACAGGTAGTTGTACCAACACATATGTATTTATCTAAAATTAAGTATGTATTTTGTCAAAATCTGAAAATTTAGCGTTTGAAACAACCTTGGTGTTACAAAACCTTGCATCTTCTATATATGTGATACAAGATGTACTTTTGTCGGACCTACTTTTTGACGTAATGATGAATTTTATAACCAATGATTTTATATGACAGCGATGTTGACTCTCATTCTATATAATATTAATTTTTAAATTTTATACATTCAGAAGTTTTGTTGTGCCTTTTTATAGTTCTTAATTTTAGATAAGCTTATTACATACATTTTAATGCATCACGTCTCTACTGTTGCATACTTTCCGTATCGCTGCGCGTCAGGTAGTGATTCGAAGGTACACAACTGTCTTGACGTGATACAGGTTATTGTACATAATGCATGTGATATGTATGTCTACAATTAAGTTCAACAATGACAGAATTAGAGATATAATACTGTCAAATGTTTTGCTTACCCTCAGCGGGATTCGAACTCACAATGTTGTGCACATGTGGCACCCATTCGCCTGCATAATGTCCAGCGCTTAAGACCACTCGGTTAAGTCGGCTATATAAAAATAACACTTCATGCACCGAGGTGAAACGTAGACATACGCTATCGCAATCGGTAGACTCGAGGCCGAGGAATCACAGAATGCTGTTGCCAGAACGTAGAATGTTCATCGTAGCACAATTTCGCGCCTTTGGAGACACTATCAGCAGCCTGGTACTACAACATACCGGCTACGTTCAGAGCGTCCGCGTGTTACAACTGGGGCACATGGTCGTTATATTAGATTATTCCATCTACGGAACAGGACTATTGTTGCAACGGAAACAGCTGTAATCGTCCCTAGGTTGCGCCGTATCACAACAGACAGTATGCAATCGGTAGAATTTTCAGAACTACAGAAGTGTGGTTCAGCGATGAGTAGCATTTTCAGCTTGAAAAGTGAGATGGTTAGATATACAGTATAGAACCCGCTATTTCTTTTCTTGACTGCATTAGTAAAATAAAATTCTGATGAGGTGACGCTATGTCAAGGTTAGATGCTGCTTCCCGGAATATCGCTATTGGTAGACAAGAGGCCGGATAATCGTTACGTTAGATTATTCCATCAATAGAACACGACTATTGCTGCAACAGAAACAGCTGTAAACGTCGACTTGAAAAATTGCGCCGTCCCTGGGTTGCGCCGTATATCACCACAGTCAGTACGCAATCTGTTACGCTCTCATGGATTGCGGGCAAAATGACCTTACGTCGGAGCAACATTGAGACGACAACACCGCCGATCAAGAGTTAGATGGTGTACTACCATTCATGTATGGAATTTACTTAGCTTGAGAAGAGTGTGGTTCAGCGATGAGTCTGCTTTTCAGCTTGAAAAGCGAGATGGTCGCATACAAGTGAACAGGCGCCGAAATGAACGTTTTGCGCAAAACTGTGTTGTAGAAAGAGACAATTTTGGAGACAGTGTTATAATGTGGGCCGCTATCTATTACACCAGGAACACACAGCTGATAAATATCCAAGGCAATCTTAACGCTGTTAGGTATAGATTCGAAATTATTCGGCCCGTATTATTTATTGCCTGTATTTGACATTCAAAGAGAAATTTTTCAACACGTCAATGCCCGACCACAAACAGCACGTGTATCAGTAGATTTTTTAGAGCAACCGAATGTCAATGTGATCCGTTGGCCATCACGATCTCTGGATCTTAATCCATTTGAATATCTGTGGGATTAACTGGATTGGCGCGTGCGCCAACGACAACCACCGCCGGAAAATCTGCCACAATAAGAGCAGGCACTTCAGTATGAGTGGCAAAGGATACTACGCCTTCGTACTCAACGTTTAATTGAATCCATGCCAAGAAGTGTAAAGGCTGTGTTACAAGCAAATGGTGGACACAACAGATACTGATATTTTTTGCGTGATAAATTGTCAATATGCGACAAAATGTTATATTGTTATATTCCATGGTAAAAGAACAAATGAACAAGAAGTGTGCCAATTTTTACATTTCTGTATCAATTATTTATATGATAAATTATTTAAAAAAAGATACGAATTAAAATTCCCATTTTTGCATGTTGCGTTTCTTTTTATGGTGATTATATATTGATTCTTGATTGATTGATTGATTGATTGATTGATTGATTGATTGATTGATTGATTGATTGGATGCTTGCTTTACGTCCAGCGAGCAGTATTTCAGCTATATTCAGGATGGGATCAAGTTAACAAATAATAAATCAATGGAAAATACAATTTTGACTGCCACTAGAAAAGTATGGAGTTTTAGGTAGGGGTGGAAAAATTAGCCCTTTAGCGGCTACAATGTGTCTAATCTTTTTAAAAATCTAATAAGGAGGTCTTTATCTTGCAAGGAGCGTGGTACTCCCCAAACACGTTACCCACTACGGTCCGCGACCAGGCTTTCCGTATTATAACCTGACAACCCCTATCCGCCTCCCCGGGGACGCGCTGGGCTGCTCTGTGGGTCGAGCACTGGGAACCCTCCCAGTATGGTCCCAGTTATTGATTCTTAAATTTCCCCCTAAATATTACATGTTTCCTAAATGCTAGTTCTTAATTCTTGTTTAAACTAGATGCTGATATATATATGTTGACAATTCTATCGAAGAGCGGTTCCGAAAATTGCCGTTACCACAAAAGTATTTAATTTGACATTGAGTTTAAACGCAAAATATTGCGATTAAACACAAAACTTATTGCAATTAAGCGCAAAACTTAGTAATTAAATAATTTAATGCAAAACTTATTGCGATTAAATGCAAATATCAAAATTCGATTAAACAAAACATTTCGCTTAAACGCAAAACATTGCGTTTAAACGCAATATATTCGAAAACTTTTGCACTAAAACGCTAAAGATTGCATTTAATCGCAAAGAATTGCATTTAATCGCAAAGTATTGCGTTTAAACGCCAAAAATAAAATTCTCCCCAACAAAGTGACCCGAATAAGCTTCCGTAAATTAATGTTTGAACATTGAAAAAGAACTATTGATTTAATACAAAAAGTTTAGAATTTCGCCTTAGTTTGGTTGTATCAGTTAAAGACAGGGACTTATGCGAATCAAATAAATGTCCGGGACAGACATAACTTAACCTGTTAACATGTTAAAAAATAATAGTAGTTTTAATAAAACAAGATATTTAATTGGGAAGATCGGCAAATTTGTATCACGTATCATACCTTTCTCCGTTAGGAATTTGAAGTATTGTATTATGGTATCGCCAAAGCGTGTTGTGTTTACTTTATAAACGAATATAGATAATTGGTATTAAATGATTAAGAAACTGCCAAATAGATACCGCAATTCTTGTATAAGACAATAGTTTCAACAGATATATAATAGGCGGGGCGATTTAAGTAATCCTCCTGTCAATTTAGGCGATTTCATCGGAAGGGCGTTTTAACAGGCGTCGATTGAATTAACATATTATAGATACCAATCATAATTTAACCAAGAAGTGTATAAAAGGAAAACAAATTGTGCAAGTTTTCGCTACTCTGCGGAAATCATGCCTGCAAGGTAAGAACGTTTTTCCTTTTTGTATGTTGATCCTAATTTCCTTTTCAAATTTGTCAGTATGGTGGATGTTTACTACTGCTGCATCATATAATCAAATAGGATTTTTGTAAACATGATTTCATTAACATTTCAGAAATTGATCAGAGATATTTTTGACGAAAATATAATTAAAGAGAATGACAAACTATATAGTCAAAACTTAAGTTAATATGGATGTAATTTACCGGCATTTAATAGACGAGGGGTTTCAGAAGGTATAGACGAGGGGGTTTCAGAAGGTAAATGTGATATAGATATCGCCATATAATAACCTTTAAGTATTTGTTCTTATATACAAGACTGTGAAGATTTCCGTAACGGAGTTTATGAAATTGAACCCAATTATATATAAATATAATTCAAACAACTAATGTTTGTTTTTTAATGGTATTTAATTTAAAAAAATATACTATAAGGCAAGCACATTTCTAAAATTATTCGTAACGAAGGTTATTTAATTTGTTAAGGGTCGTCCATAATTGTCAACCATTTTCATAAGTGTGCAAACCGCACACTTAAAGGAGGGGGTTGAAAATTTCGACATTTTTGCGTACACTTTTTTTTATCTTCAGAAATTTTTCTTTACTGTGGAGTTTGGTTTTTATTTAAGTTTAATGGTTGATGTACACTTTTTGATGGGGGTGGGGGGTCTCAAAAAATGTGCTTTTTGCACACTTGTGAAAAGGGTTGACAATTATGGACGACCTCTTACGAAAGTAATTGGTCTAAATGGTAACTTATACTTATGTAATAGTAACTAGTGTGTATATAGGGCCGTATCCAGAATTACGGACTGATGAAGGACTGTTTATCTTGTTACAGCCTGAGCCCAAGGCGATGGCTGTAACAAGATAAACGGTCCGTATCGGGAACTTCAGAAGTCCGTAATTCTGACACGGCCCTACACACAAGTTACTATAACTTTTATTTCATTGAAAACATTAAAAAACAAACAAGTTTATTCGTATACAAGACAAAATGAACTTTGTTTACCTGTTTAGCATTTGTGTTAAATTATGTCATGTTGATATTTTACAAGTTTTACAAATTGGTTAGTAATTTGCAATCTATTTACATTTATTTGTTTTGTGGCACATGAAAACTGGAAATTCAAATCATGTTTTGACCAGGCTGTATCAACCTTGGGCTGTAACAGTATATTGGATACAGCTTCTTTGCTGATACAGCCCCGCTGAGTCTTTTATTTTTAAACACATTAACTGTAGCTTTAAATACAGACTGCAAATTATCCAATGGCATGGTTTGTTACATTATTGATATGAAATAACATTGAATAGTTATTAAATTTTAAAAGTTTATAATAGCTTTACAACAGAAAAAAGCATGACTAGCGTCTATCTTTACAATAGCTTCCTGTGTAGCATCGATCTGCATGAGTTAGTAGTACATACATGGATGATAGCGAGCTAAATGTCAACATAGAGAAAAAAATTGTATTATTAAATAATAAATAAATTTTGCGAGAATACTGACTTTTGATTGGCTGGAAAATATTTTCTATCAGAGGATGGAAAACAAATTTGATCGTCATGGAGACACGCGCCGTTTGACGTCATATATTACTCCACGGGAAACTAACAGTTTTTGTGTTGATCTCTTTTTTCAAAAATATCCAATTACAAAAATAAAATTGTTGAGTTTATTCTATTGTTTGAATTTATTTATAAGTATTAACTACAAAAAATATTTTCTCCATCGAGGGATAACAAAATTTCCGTTGTGCACATTTAATATAATCCGCTACGCGGATTATACAATGTGCAAAACGGAAATTTTGTTATCCCTCGATGGAGAAAATATTTTTTGTAGTTAATCCTTAAATAAACACACTTTATTCATTTTGGATACTTTTTAACATTGTATATTATTTCACATTTCTTTTACTGTTAATAACCCCGTTGCATTCAACAACACTCATAAGATTAACACTATATTGCATAACGTTTCACCAACAAACTTTTTTCAGGTTCAATCTAAAGTAAGTATCTATATGATTTTAAAGTGATAAATTTTCGTATTAAACGTTTTTCTGCATAATTTAATTTTTTCGGAAACAAATATGATTATTTAATTGTATAAAAATGCGAAAATACCGATTCATTTATATTATATCTATATTATTGCTATTTGCATTTTAGAATAATTTCTGAAGTTGTTTACTTTTTTTTAAATATTTCTTTTGGGGATAAATATTTAAACACGAAAAGAGTTCTTTTATATTTTATAGCTGATTATTCTACGTTGCAACGTCCATTATAGAGTACAATAGGCAAGTTCAAATTCAGATAAATGAAAAGGGGTGAATATTTGACGTATAAATAGTTCATATTCGCAAAGAAGGATAACAGGAAAATGAAATTGTAACAAAATTATGTCTTAACTATAAGTTCATTTTTCAATCATGTGGACCTGGTAAGTGGTTGAAGTATATGTGAATAACTGATATTGATTTTTTAAATGAACATTTCCGTTTAGACAATTAGGAACTATACACTTTGGTCAAAACAAATTAAAACACGATTCACTTTAAAAAAGTCTAAGAATGATACAAATTTTCCAAATAACAAAAAGATCCAGTTTTATATATGTACAATATATGATATTTCGTCTACAACAATGGACTTGCTCATAAAAAGGATATATTGCTCACACAGATTCTGGGACCATACTGGGAAGTTTCCCAGTGCTCGACCCACAGAGCAGCCCAGCGCGTCCCCGGGTGGCGGATAGGGGAGACCCTCTCGTGTGAGGGGGTTGCCAGGTCATAATATGGAAAGCCTGGTCGCGGACCGTAGTGGGTGACGTGTTTGGAGAATGCCACGCTCCTTGCACGATAAAGCACCCCTTTGTAGATTTCGATTTGTAGGCTGATTGAAGCCGCTACAATAGACTCAATTTTTGCACCTACCCAATACTCCATACTTTTCCAGTGGCAGTCAAAATTTTGTTCCGGATGCCCCCCCCCCCCCCCAAGTTACAGTTATTAATCTTTGGTCTATCTTTTCCGAATTAATTAATTCTTTTTTAAAACGTGTTCTCGTCCTGCATAAAGCCGAAA
The DNA here is from genome assembly GCA_944474755.1 of Limnoperna fortunei. Lineage (NCBI taxonomy): Eukaryota > Metazoa > Mollusca > Bivalvia > Mytilida > Modiolidae > Limnoperna > Limnoperna fortunei. The sequence goes on from OX104115.1 coordinate 37,927,981, forward strand.
TACTGCTTGCAGGACGAAAATCAGTCATTCGGTCTTTTACTCGAAGTTTGTCAATAATTCTTGCTGTTCGGCAGCTTTTTAGCGTAGCTCTCGTTGACTCCTTGGCAGGTTTTACTTCAATTCTGCATGACCTAGATGCGTCGGTATCTATAGACTTCGTAAGCCTCTTGTTCCTTACACCGGCCTTCAAGGCTAACTTTAAGTGGGTATTTACTGGCTTGGCATCAATGCCAAAATTAAAATGGGTCATGTTGATTGCATAGAACACGGTATCATTTTTTATTTTTGCCCTTTGGTCCATCTTTCCAGACTTGATTTATAGTTTGTGTTTTTATAAACTTGTTCTCGTCCTGCATGTAGCTGAAATACTGCTTTGTAGATAATGGATTATCTGCTCTTTTTTCACCGACAGCTTTTTAGCTTGGCATTCTTTGTCTTCGTGGCAGGTTTCACTTCAATCATGCACGACCCAGATGCGCCGGTATCTTTACACTTCTAAAGGCTCTTGTTCTTTACACCGGCCTTCAATGCTTACTTTAAGTGGGGTACTTACTGGCATGGCATCAATGCCAAAGTTAAAGTGGGTCAGGTTGATCCCATCGAAAACAGTGACATTATAAAATTTTGCCCTTTGGTCCATCTTTCCATAATTGATTTATAGTTTTATTTTATAAATTTGTTTTTCGTCCTGCATGTAGCTGAAATACTGCTTACTGGACGTAAACATCAAATCAGTCAATCCATCTATTACTCCAGGTTTATCTATTATTCGAGCAGTTCTATTTCCTTTTTCAGCTAAGATGGGTGATATGTCTACTAGCTCTGAGGCGGTTTGAACATGTGGTTCTTTTCTTAATGATTCTCTGAGTTATCTTCATTAATTGGGTATCCGTCTTCTTTGCTTCGTTATCATTTTTTTGAATTTCTGTGCGTATGATATGTCACTCATGTCAATTTCATACACAAAATAAAATACAACAATGAGTCCAGGACAGACAACTCTGCTTTTTTAAATACCATATTAAATTAAAAGTAAAAGTTTAACAATGAGAAATGGTACCTTTATTAAAATGACATTTGACCTTTCATCAATGTAGGTTTCTTCTCTGCCTTTGGCTTTGTAGATAATGGATTATCTGCTCTTTTTTCACCGACAGCTTTTTAGCTTGGCATTCTTTGTCTTCGTGGCAGGTTTCACTTCAATCATGCACGACCCAGATGCGCCGGTATCTTTACACTTCTAAAGGCTCTTGTTCTTTACACCGGCCTTCAATGCTTACTTTAAGTGGGGTACTTACTGGCATGGCATCAATGCCAAAGTTAAAGTGGGTCAGGTTGATCCCATCGAAAACAGTGACATTATAAAATTTTGCCCTTTGGTCCATCTTTCCATAATTGATTTATAGTTTTATTTTATAAATTTGTTTTTCGTCCTGCATGTAGCTGAAATACTGCTTACTGGACGTAAACATCAAATCAGTCAATCCATCTATTACTCCAGGTTTATCTATTATTCGAGCAGTTCTATTTCCTTTTTCAGCTAAGATGGGTGATATGTCTACTAGCTCTGAGGCGGTTTGAACATGTGGTTCTTTTCTTAATGATTCTCTGAGTTATCTTCATTAATTGGGTATCCGTCTTCTTTGCTTCGTTATCATTTTTTTGAATTTCTGTGCGTATGATATGTCACTCATGTCAATTTCATACACAAAATAAAATACAACAATGAGTCCAGGACAGACAACTCTGCTTTTTTAAATACCATATTAAATTAAAAGTAAAAGTTTAACAATGAGAAATGGTACCTTTATTAAAATGACATTTGACCTTTCATCAATGTAGGTTTCTTCTCTGCCTTTGGCTTTGTAGATGATGGATTATCTGCTCTTTTTTCACCGACAGCTTTTTAGCTTGGCATTCTTTGTCTTCGTGGCAGGTTTCACTTCAATCATGCACGACCCAGATGCGCCGGTATCTTTACACTTCTAAAGGCTCTTGTTCTTTACACCGGCCTTCAATGCTTACTTTAAGTGGGGTACTTACTGGCATGGCATCAATGCCAAAGTTAAAGTGGGTCAGGTTGATCCCATCGAAAACAGTGACATTATAAAATTTTGCCCTTTGGTCCATCTTTCCATAATTGATTTATAGTTTTATTTTATAAATTTGTTTTTCGTCCTGCATGTAGCTGAAATACTGCTTACTGGACGTAAACATCAAATCAGTCAATCCATCTATTACTCCAGGTTTATCTATTATTCGAGCAGTTCTATTTCCTTTTTCAGCTAAGATGGGTGATATGTCTACTAGCTCTGAGGCGGTTTGAACATGTGGTTCTTTTCTTAATGATTCTCTGAGTTATCTTCATTAATTGGGTATCCGTCTTCTTTGCTTCGTTATCATTTTTTTGAATTTCTGTGCGTATGATATGTCACTCATGTCAATTTCATACACAAAATAAAATACAACAATGAGTCCAGGACAGACAACTCTGCTTTTTTAAATACCATATTAAATTAAAAGTAAAAGTTTAACAATGAGAAATGGTACCTTTATTAAAATGACATTTGACCTTTCATCAAGGTAGGTTTCTTCTCTGCCTTTGGCTTTGTAGATAATGGATTATCTGCTCTTTTTTCACCGACAGCTTTTTAGCTTGGCATTCTTTGTCTTCGTGGCAGGTTTCACTTCAATCATGCACGACCCAGATGCGCCGGTATCTTTACACTTATAAAGGCTCTTGTTCTTTACACCGGCCTTCAATGCTTACTTTAAGTGGGGTACTTACTGGCATGGCATCAATGCCAAAGTTAAAGTGGGTCAGGTTGATCCCATCGAAAACAGTGACATTATAAAATTTTGCCCTTTGGTCCATCTTTCCATAATTGATTTACAGTTTTATTTTATAAATTTGTTTTTCGTCCTGCATGTAGCTGAAATACTGCTTACTGGACGTAAACATCAAATCAGTCAATCCATCTATTACTCCAGGTTTATCTATTATTCGAGCAGTTCTATTTCCTTTTTCAGCTAAGATGGGTGATATGTCTACTAGCTCTGAGGCGGTTTGAACATGTGGTTCTTTTCTTAATGATTCTCTGAGTTATCTTCATTAATTGGGTATCCGTCTTCTTTGCTTCGTTATCATTTTTATGAATTTCATTACGTATATGTCACTCATGTCTATTCCATACACACACAAAAAAATACAATAATTAGTCCAGGTCAGACAACTCTGCTTTTTAAACTACCATATTCAAATTAAAAGTAAACATTTAAAAATGAGAAATGATACCTTTATTATAATGACATTTCACCTTTCAAAATGTAGGTTTCTTCTCTGTTTTTGGCTTTTTAGATTTTAATTTACCTGCTTTATTTTCACAATCGGCTTTTCAGCTTGGCTTTCTTTGTCTTAATTCTAGGCAGGTTTTACTTCACTTCTGCACGACCCAGATGAGCCGGTATCTTTAGAATTCGTAAGCCTGTTGTTTTTAACACGGACTTTCAAGGCTAATTTCAAGTGGCATTGACAGGCTTGGGATAAAAACCCCAGTTTTCCATTATATAATAATGAGTATATAGATCCAAAAATTATTTTTGTGTCGGATCCAGTTATTAACGAATAAAAAACACACACTGTTCGACTGTCTTATTATAATTCTATCAAGAAAAGTAAAAACATAAAGAGCATCAAATCGGGTACCCATGCACGACGTGTCTTAACCATCATGAACTGTATGGCAATATTTTAATTTCTTTTAAATACTCAATACATGAGCAAAGTTGGTTATACTTGGTATTTCACCGCGTGACTGATTGTGACGTCATAATAATATGTAGTTATGACGTTGACTATATTGAATTCTTCCGCAAACAACAACAATCGGAAAATCTCTCGGCCATTTCCGTCAAGGGTCGGGAAAGTGACTTTCCGACCAAAGGCGGAAATAACCGAGGTGATCCAATTGAAAACAACAAGCGACGACACTAAAAATTGTGAATTGCAAATATTATGTTATTATTTGTACAATATTGTTCTTGTTGTTTCATTTTTACTATAGAATTTAAAGTATAAGGTTTGTTTTCAATTTGTGAACATATATTTATTCCGGATAATAATTGTTCCGCCTGGAACATTTTAGAATATAGTAAAAGTTCCACGGAAAATTACTTATATAATGATATTTCCACCATCATAAGATTTTAACCTGGAACTTTTATTCCATTGTGTCATAACATAATTACCTTTAAAATATGTCATGTGATTTTTTACACCTGAATGATTTCAAAATTACTGGTCATCTAACCTGTTTGAAGCATTTACCTGTATACACTTACAAGTGCAGGACATGAAAAATGGATTCTGAAGAATTTAGTAAAATTTTTATCTGAATGATGGTAGTTATTCTAGAGAAGGGACGCTTAGAATTCATACTATTCTGCATTTATCACTTTACAGTATACTACAAATTATGTTAATAATAACTGTTTTCTTACTTTGAAATTTATTTTTTCATACACAAATGTTCATTATCAATTTCAGTAAATATATGATTTCTAAAAATATGATGCATATTTTAAACTTATACTCAATTTAGATAAAAGAATTTTATATACTTCAAACTTGCCTGTATGTTAGAAATGATCGTAAACTCAGTTACATTAAACTAGTGTTCCTTAAATTCTTTGTTTTGTCCTATATGAGTAAAGTTACCGGAAACTTTGTTATGTAATTAAAGTTACTGGAAACTGTTATTTAATTGAAGTTTCTGGAAACTTTGTTATGTAATTAAAGTTTCTGGAAAATTTATTATATAATTAAAGTTCCTGGAAATTCATATTATGTGATTTGCATATATTAATTGTATCTTTGAACAGTTCCACAAATTTAGCAAAAATAACTTGAACTAAGCCCTGAATTAGAATTTTAATTACATGACATGATTCAATGACATGAGGAAAATTATCATAAAATGAAATTTCTGTTGTAGTATTAAAGAACTTTTGTTACAGGATAAAAGTTCCTTGTATCGTTTATTTAGTTAATTGGAGGAACATTTATCCTATAAGATAAGTTCCGCAATAGAACTTTTGTTATATGATATATTATCCTTTCGGGTGGAATTTTCCTTATGACATTGGATGAAATATTACATAATGAATGTTCCAACTGGAACTATTGTTATATAATAAAAGATCTCTAGAACAAGTATTATGATGGAACTTATAGTCTGTCACAAATTGTCGGTTAGATTATTGGATATAAACGACTTTGGATCGGTTTACTCTGCAACATAAACCGCTTCGCGTTTTATTCAACGTAAATAGACCCAAAGTCGTTTATATCCAATAATCTAACCTATTCCTATAATCCCACGTGTATAATTCACGGTATAATCCATAGTTGATAATCTTCCTGTGTTATAATGTCTCTAAAATGCTTCAACTGTTATTGTAGATCTATAACATAAAACCTCCCATTTCACGTTTATATTTATCATTTTCATCTGACTTTTACATTTTTTTATTATTTGAAATGTGAGGTTTTATCTGTCAGTTGATTTTTCTCGGAGCAAAATTTTTTCAGAAGTTCTGCATATTCTTATGAAACTAACATAAACACAAAGACTATACATGTTTTCAATGAATTAAACTATTAAACTATGTTCAATTCAGTACTCCATGTTTGAAATATCAAGACGAAATTTTTCTGCGAGCTGACATTTTGAATTTAACAGTTTATCAACATTAAAGTTATATTTAATGGCGGAACGAATACAAATTTGTCGCAATTGTAACACATGGACATTAAAATTCGTTTCGTCAAAGACGGATCCATAAGATAGATTTAATTGGGGTCAGCCATTGAATGTAATGGGAGTTAAGGGACACCTCAAATAAAGCTTCAAACAGGACTTAAAAAATCCATGATATACTAAGGTAAGACAATTTTTAGAAAATTTAGATATTTTTCTTTAAGTTTAGCGCAGTTTGCATGGTTTTACAAACTTCTTTTCATATCAAACTTAACTTAAACATTCCGCACGATTTTCTTGCGGAATTTGCGCACGGGAAAATGCGTTTAAAGAAACCTCGAATTTCACTAAAAACATAAAATATATCCGATAAAAAATGTTGAAAATAAACATGAAATGAGAGGTTTTATTAATGGAACTACTGTTATTGGTGTTATGCTTTTGAAAATTCTCATGACTTTGCTGTAGAGTGAGTTAAAATTGGTTGCATTCACATGCAACCTTTCTGCGAGTCATAAGAGATCTACTCCACTCCGGGAGGAAGAACCTCTCCTTTACAGTTTTAGCTAACATTTTGAAAAACAATGTGTTAATGTTGTACTCATTAGGACACAGATCTATACACAATTTGATTACTGACAAATAATGTATCAATATTTATTACATTTTGTGACATGTGTTTCTCCTTCATATGTTTAAACATTTTAACTGTGCGGTCTCTTCCGGAAATTAGATGTTGTTCCGATATTGCAATTCATTTCACTTCCTCTGGCTAAATATTGTTGAAATGTTAGCAGTTGTAGCTTTGCGATGGCATAGAGTTACGTGTACGAGCTTCCACGCATGAAACCATGGATTAAAAAAAAATAGCGGAAACAAGTTTTCATAAACAGTAAGATGCACAAAAAATGTAAGGTGTTAAATGTCAATCCTGATGAAAAAAACAGTAACTGTGTTGCGTTGTGACGACGAAGAAACGGGTCTTGGAGTAACTCTTGAGTCTTGTATATATATACCGTCCTTAATACATTTGTATCGTCTTATTCCCGTATAATATGTGCATTTCTAGAGTTCCTTATGGTCGTAAAATGTAATTATACTAGAGGAGTTGGTAACCTAAAGTTTGAAAAACATACAAATAAAGCTCAAAGAGTTTTATGTCTATTTAATCGCTCCTTCAATTATATGGAACAGGACATGTTTCTTATTCTTTATAAGTTAACTGTGCATTGCCATTGACATTGTTGGAATATGCTACATGTGTTTGGTCATCGTACCTTAAAAGAGATATTCAGAAATTGGAATTTGTTTGAAAAAAGGCCACTAAACTTGTTAAGGATAGAAGTCATCTAAGTTATGACAGTAGACTACAATCATTGCCATTAGGATACCCACCATTGGAATATCATCATGACAGAAATTATAAAATGCAAGTGAATTTACATGGTATTGCTGATATCAACTGGATGAATCTCTTTACTTTAGCATCATCAAATACAAAATGTACAACCAGAGGTCACTCATTGAAACTTAATAAGAAACAGTGTAAGACTTAACACAAAGATGAGATACTTTTTCAATTAGAACTGTGGATCAGTGGAACAAGCTATCATTATGGTAAGTATGGTAGTACACTGGAATTTACTATTTTGATTGCCGAGTATGCATGCGAATTTTGTGACCATGATTCAAAATATTTTTAAATTGTACAGATAATGGTTGGTTTTTTTAAAGCCTTCTGAAGAAAATTATACAGTTTTTTCATTATGTGGACATGTAATTGTAAAACCAAAGGTAGGTAAAATAAATAAAGTAGGTACATGTAGGTATAAATATATATAAAAAAGTCGTATTTTTAATTACGCCGAATATGCCTGCGAATATGTGTCAATGATTAAGGATGATTTGCGATATTTTTTCTTTATTTTTAGGTAATGTTACTTCTTCAACTACCGTATGGTTTTACGTGTACATTTAATTAAATTGTAATTGTTATTTATTATTGATCTTTTGACACCTGACCTGTAATTTGTAACCAACATTTGACACATGTCGGATAATAGTAATAAAACGATAGAGACTGTAAAAATAATTTTATTTCTTTATTATATTTAATATGATAACAATAAAATCATAAAGAACATGATAAGAAACATAAGTTTTTTCAAAGTTCACTCGCAGTCAATATCTGCTGGCGTAGGGAAAGCTGGGGTATACAGATACCCGACGGCTCTAAGAAAACTAGACGTTGTCATCATCTTCCCCTGGTAATCTTCCCATAGGGTCTGTAGACAAGTAAACAAAAAAATGAAAAATAAAAGTCTATGGAAATAGCATAAAAATTGAAGAATGTTTTCTCAAAAATAAGTTTCCTTGTATTTATTATCCAAAATCCTTTTTTTGTTGCCAAAAAACGTCAACAAATTAATGTAAATTTCCTAGTACTGGTTTAAAAATTTGAAACTTTATATGCTTAGCCATAATTACATGCAATAAAGGGACCAGTACAGATCTTCTGCATGATCAAGAAATCGCTTGGATGAACAGAGCTTGCTGATAATAGTTAACGTTGTAAAACCAATTTGAATCATCAAGGTGTAGGTGTGGACAGCCATTGTTTATCGCCTCTTTGGCAATATAAAATTAGTTGATTTTGAATTTTTCTGAACCTTTGTTTCAAATAAAGAAATATTCCTGTCACATGACAACATGTAATTCCTAAGTAATCTCAAAATTTCAGTACCCCTTTCATTGCATATAAGACTGAATGACCAACCGAAAATCAACTGACTCAAAAAATCTACTTTCACTTTCAAGTTCAGTCCCAAAATAGTGCATGTCATCCAATGACTCACATAATTTTTATCTTTAGTATACATCAGTTCAACTTTATCCTCCTCTTTCCTGAATAATTCAGCTTTCCAAAAATACCAAGTTTGTTCCAATATCTATTATGGTTCAAAAGTTATACATGTAATTATAACATTGAGCAGCTATTTTTAAATAGCACTACTTTAATGTACAACCTCAGGACTGGTTCCCAGTATTTGGTTGTCCTACACCTGTATATGTAGTAGTATATATCCTTGCCAGTTCTCAATAACGTAAGATATTATGGAATAGAACTTGTTTTGTATTCAATAGATATTATTAGCTCACCTGACCCAAAGGGTCATGTGAGCTATTGTTATCACTTTGCGTCCGTCGTCGTCGTTGGCGTCTGTAAACTTTTTACATTTTAATCTTCTTCTCTGAAACCACTTGGCCAATTGAAACCAAACTTGGCCATAATGTTCATTGGATGGACCTTTACAAAGTTTGTGTTTTTTATTTTGATTGGTAAACCAATATGGCCGCCACCTCAAGACTTAGTTTAACATAGGACCCTATGGGAAAAAAGTTAAAAAGGGCTTCTTCTCTGAAACCGTTTAACCAATCAAAACAAAACTTACTAACAATATTGTTTAGATGGTCCTCTATAAAGTTTGTGTTTTAGATGGGAATTGGAAATTCAAAATGGCCGCCACTGCAGGACTTAGTTTAACATAGAACCCTATGGGAAAAAGTTTTAAAAGGCTTCTTCTCTGAAACCAGTTAATCAATGGAAACAAAAACTTACTAGCAATATTGTTTGGATGGTCCTCTATAAAGTTTGTGTTTTTTATGGCAATTGGAAATTCAAAATGGCTGCCACCGGAGGACTTAATTTAACATAGGACCCTATGGGAAAAAGTTTGAAAGGCTTCTTTTCTGAAACCAGCCAACCAATGGAAACAAAACTTACTAGCAATATTGTTTGGATGGTCCTCTATAAAGTTAATGTTTTTTATCCCAATCTGATATTCAAAATGGCCGCCACCACAGGACTTAGTTTAACATTGGACCCTATGGGAAAAAGGTTAAAAAGGGCTTCTTCTCTGAAACCGGTTAACCAATCAAAACAAAACTTACTAGCAATATTGTTTGGATGGTCCTCTATAAAGTTTGGGTTTTTTATGGCAATTGGAAATTCAAATTGGCTGCCACCGCAGGACTTAATTTAACATTGGACCCTTTGGGAAAAAGTTTGAAAGGCTTCTTTTCTGAAACCGGCCAACCAATGGAAACAAAACTTACTAGCAATATTGTTTGGATGGTCCTCTATAAAGTTAATGTTTTTTTATCCCAATCTGATATTCAAAATGGCCGCCACCGCAGGACTTAGTTTAACATTGGACCCTATGGGAAAAGGGTTAAAAAGGGCTTCTTCTCTGAAACCGGTTAACCAATAAAAACAAAACTTACTAGCAATATTGTTTGGATGGTCCTTTATAAAGTTTATGATTTTTATGCCAACTGGAAATTCAAAATGGCCGCTACCGCAGGACTTAGTTTAACATAGGACCCTATGGGAAAAAGTTTTTAAAGGCTTCTTCTCTGAAACCGGTTACTCTATGGAAACAAAAACTTACTAGCAATATTGTTTGGATGGTCCTCTATAAAGTTTATGTTTTTTATGGCAATTGGAAATTCAAAATGGCTGCTACCGCAGGACTTAGTTTAACATACGACCCTATGGGAAAAAGTTTTTAAAGGCTTCTACTCTGAAACCGGTTAATCAATGGAAACAAAAACTTACTAGCAATATTGTTTGGATGGTCCTTTATAAAGTTTATGTTTTTTATGGCAATTGGAAATTCAAAATGGCCACCTCCCCCGCAGGACTTAGTTTAACATAGGACCCTATGGGCAAATAAAAAAAACCTCTGTACAACTGGTTAACCAATGAAACAAAGCTTTCTAGTAATATTGTTTGGATGGTCCTATTTAAAGTTTATTGAAAATTACAGGACTTACTTTAACATCAGGGAAATGCCATCTTCATTGCCTATAAAATCAGGTGAGCGATACAGGCTCTTAAGAGCCTCTGGTTTATTTATTTACCAATTTGTTTCATAGATAAACTCCAACACACTTGCAAAAAACTACAGCTAAGCGTCCGGTTATTGCAATGATCTTCAAATTTTAAGAACGACCTAATTTTTGATATATTGTATACTACATCACCAGTTCTCGATAATGTATGTGTAATTAGCTATGTAGGGCAAATCTGTCAATAAAATACCACGAAATGTAATTATAAAATGTTATTCCTATAAAATTTGTTTAAATTAGATCAGTGGTTTAAGATGGGACCCGTCTATAGTACTATAAGTTGAAGAAATTTTGGGATTAGGGAAATGTATCGGAATGTATTTGGGGGAATTTTACACATATTCTGATTTTTTTTATTCCCCAAGAGCAAAGTGGGAAATTGCCAACAAACAGAAGACTTGTGCAAATCAATGACAAAATGAATTTGTGCAAGATTATCGAGAATAGGTTACTATCGAGAAAAAGTTCAAGCAGGATACTCTTGATTTTCTGCAATAAAAATATCTTTCGCTAAATTATTTGTTTAGAGAAATACATGCAAGATATTTGAAATACACTTCTCACTGTGCTGCTTTGGATTCATTGTTTACATAGCTGCATGAAGGAAAATGGACCACATTTGAGTGGGTGGCAATATACTAGTATGTGTCAAAATTGTCGTGCAAGTGATGTTTTCATTCGGACAAGTAAATTTTGACAGTAACTTGTCCAAAGGGACATGTTTTAAAAAATGTTATTGTTGAGGCCTGATTACTAGTATAAATAATAAATAATACAAAGTCAACTGGCAGTCTTCTGGCCATGGAGTACAATTGAACTGCAACTATTACTTGAAACATGCTGATGTTTTCCCCTTAAAGAGAGACTTTTGTCTTACCTGGCTTGGGAAATTTTTGTCTTACCTGGCTTGGGAAATTCTTTCATGCATTAGACAGTGTAACAGGTACATTGTATGACTATGAACATTTCAACATTTCAACAGGTTCACAAATTAACTTTATGTACAAGGTTTTGACCACCCATCCTGCTATCTTTCAATCATTGTTTTGTTGTTACCTCCATAGTCTCTTCATTTCTTTTTGGATCTGCTTTAATCTATAAAATTCTTCATTTATTGTACAAACTGTAAATAAGGAATCAAATTTTACGAAGTGCATATATACAAATGTTATATAATTATTTTTCTTGGTATTGGCTCATCCATCCTCTGCTTGCCATGCATCTTGGGGATGATGTTCAACCTAACATCACCTTAATGATAGGATTACATAATTTTTTTTTGAAATACAAATTTTAGTTTCAAGTGAATGACTAAATGATATTATTTCTTACCATAAACATAATGAATGTCCTATTACTGTATGGACATGAGATTGTGATTGTTTGCCTATGATAATCCATGATCCTTTGTCCTATCAATACATGTATGCTGCATATACAAGTAGTCAATCTCCACGCAAAGGATTCTGGGTATCCTACGTCAACACAATCACCTCTGCCATACCATTGGTTAACATTGTGAGAGATATCTCACATGGCGGAAACGCTTCGCGTACAAACACAGTTATTTAAATGTAAAACTATATCAAAAGTGTATAAACAGACCATACGAAAATAAATAAGATCTCGTATATTATTTTACAAACATTGTTCTTTGTTTACAAACGTCATGGGCAGACGACATATATAGTCACGCAGTAAATGGAGGATGACGTGTGGCAGAGTTATATCTGGGAACCAGTTATGTTCTCTGTGCCGGAGAGTGACAAGTAGTATGAATTTAATTATCTAATTATTATAGCTGATGCAGGAGAAAGTCCTAATCACAATGTGGGAACTGAAGATTGCAATGAAATTCAACACTTTGAAGAGGAAGAAGACTTTAACAATGGTACATATTTATAAATAGTATTATGTAATATACTTCTTTTTTTTCAAGTCAATGGGAACTGAAGATCTGTACAGATGTCAGTATTATACATGTAGTTCTGGGACTTCAAAGTTGTCCTTGACCACAATCATCTGTGCCATAGGCTATTGCAATTACTACCATCCTGAGTTGTTAAATATCTACAGTTTTCAAATATCCTCGGAGCTACATTATTCAATCCTTAATGTGCCTTATTTAACATTTGTATGGGATATGCTTGCAGGGAGAACAGTATGACTGCAATTTCTATGAAGGAACATAATTAGGCATGAAAAAAAGCTGAAAAAAACTTCCTGGACAAAAAACAATGATTAATCTATCAACAATCTGTGTACATTTTCACTACAAACTACCTTCAAAACACAGGATTTAAGTTTGTCACAATTATTTTGAAACTTGTTCTTGTGTTTTGTAACTTGCTGATTGTACAACTTAGCTGTAATTATATTGAACATATATGTATTGTCATATATTCAGCTGGTTTATTCATTGACATTTAGACTATTCTACTTAAGCCAAAGGAAGGTACAACTTTGACTGATACACTACTAATTTGACTTAGAATGAGACAAAGACAAACAGGTGTGCATAGAAGTACATGTACTAGTATGTATTTTGTAATGCCTTTTTGACACTAATTTAATATCCCTTAGTTTTAGTAGAATTGTTAACATGAAAATAATAAAATTGATTAGAATGTAGTTTATTCTTCAACAAATGTTTACTATTGCTTAGTAGATATTGATTTCATTGATGTATATTTAATAGCTAAAGCAAATGAAAGACATGATCCTATTGTGTTAAATGAAGATTGTAATGAACATCAAGACTGAAGAAGAAGGCAGCAGTGGTACATATTTTTTACTACAATATTTAGAGAACATTTTCACGCTTAGCTCATAATTTTAACTCATTTAGACTGTTTACAGATCTCTGAGCTTACCAATACTCAAGATTGTTTTCGGTTGGTATGAATGTTGTTTAATTCCACTTTTAGCGATTTTTTTTCAGCTATATCATGGTGTCCAATTTTTATTAGTTGAGGAAGCTGGAGTACCAGGAGAAAACTCTGACCGTTGGTAGGATGTTTTTAATGACAAAATAATTATGATATTTATGATTGTATCTGTTATATCCATAAAAAACCGGTCATTTACTAACCTTAACAGATATGGACAATGGTCTTGTTCATCAACAGAAACATGTACACACAAAGGCAAGGGTTTGTTGGTCAACCAGTAATTACTCATCAAATGATTACCAAAAGTTTGAAATATAATACAAATTCGTTTGTTGAACAACAGACGTTAGAACTGAGCCATATACTACTGCATTCAGCTTTCCAAAGCAACCTCTGTAGCTGTTTTGGTCGCTAGCAATTTACAAAAGAAGTATGTTTACAACAAGCAAAGTAGATTTATATGAGCCTTACTGAAACTCCCGTGTTGCTACCCGACATAATTTGATAAATCAGGTGCTTCCAGGTAGATGTTGACTGGACCAGAAGTTGAATCAGCATCATAAAAATTCTAATTGGATAGTCTTTATTAGCACAATATAGCCAAAATACTGATAAATTCTTGATTAACAACAATCGGTTAACAATTAATCAATCAATGCTATTGATTAGTTTTCAGTCAATACAATATCTTCAGTATTGCAGCATGTGTCTTCTGATTTGCAATTAAATTTTGAAGACTTGTCAAACATACATTTTTAAATTATCATAAATAACCAAAAGGATTATTTTCTGCATTAAAGCGCCTTTTAGCTCACCCAGTCCAAAGGTTTCATCACTCAGCATCTGTCACCTGTTGTATGTCTGTCGTCTGATTCTCTGTCAAATGCTAATTATACCCCCCTCCCCCCCCACAAACTAGTTTGGGTTTGGGGGGTATATAGGAATCACCCCCTGTCTTTCCATCTGTAAGCGCTTATCCTCCTAAACCGCTTGACAGATTTTGAAACTTTACATGAAGGAAATACATCATATGGAGATGTGCATGAAGAATATTCGTCACTGTCGGATATTATTCAGGGGAGATAATTGGCCTTGAAGCAAAGCGCAGGGTATCCCTTTGTGAGCTTGCTCACAGTCCACACTTGTTTGTACAAAAATTTTCTGTCCTGAAACCACTTTTAAATTCTGCCACAATCACCCTCAGGTTGCCTGGTTATAATTTATAGCAGGGATGTTGAGCATGGTTGCTATTACTTAAAGATGGAAGTTAGGGAGGTAAATACATGTTATCAGCCTCTATCTCAAAAATTATAATTGCTAAAAACAACGTCACCTCAACAAATCATTTCAAGATTTACACTAATTATAAGGAGGTTATTTAGTTTCATTTGAATTTGTTATTTTATTTTTTACTCTTTACACAGAAAGTGATATATCGTATAGACCCGACAACAGTGATGAAGATAATCAAGATGTTACTGATGAATTCTCTAAAGATCTACATTTTATAAAAAGGAAGAAAAGGGGTTAGTACAATATAAATAGTAGTTTGTATTTTAAGTATTGCTTGCACAAACGTGGATACATCAAATGTAATGCAAAACATACTGTTCTAGTAAATGAATTGATATTTGTGGATGGTTTAATTTACATTGCCATGTTTTATTGCTATTGAATTATTTAGTATTCCATTATTCCTGTATTAAAGGACAGACTTTTGGTATTTCAGCTGTATTGTCTAAAGCACACATATGACAGTGAATTTAAGGAGTAGATAACATTTCAACCAAATAAATTGAAATTTTAATGGGATGTTTTTTTATCATGTAAGACAGGAAAAATAATATTTCATACAACATATTGGGAGGAGAATGTGTAAGCTTGAGCTAATTCGTAAGTCTTTAGCTGACCTTTAGATTTGTATGTGTCATTACAAATGGAACCTTGCATTTTTACTTCACATTATATTCGATTGCATAGATAATTGATCACTGTCCCTACTTATAGTTACCAAAAAAAAAGAGTATTTACTTCAAGTTCTCGGAGGACAAATGTTTGTACTCGAATACTTATACAGTTGAACTTCAGTAGCTCGAACTTGGACCACTCGAACACCCAGATTTCTCAAACGCAAGCGGAACTTTCCCCTTATATAATCAATGTTAAAATGCTTTGATTTCTCAAAAACTTGAACAAAATTAGCAGTCCCAATTGTTAAAATCCATTGTAAAAACCATGAATAACTTGGAACTAAATTATAGACAGCTTGGGTCATCAAAGGTGTGAAGATCAAAGCCATACCTGTAAAACGCCTAGCTTGTTCTTTAATGATATAATCTCTAATAATTATGTCGTTGTGACCAAACTGTCATAAATTTGTATTTATTTATGACTTTGTCAGTAAATTAGTTGCAATTTGTTTCTATTAATTACAATATACGGAAAGAAATTGCCATAAAATTTTATTGAATATAGAGGTAACTGACACGCTTACATAATGCAATAATACCTATTTACACATCTTATCAACACTTTTGTATAAAATTAAACAAGAAAAAATAATGGTAAACATTTTATTTTAACAAAAAAATAAAACATATCTAACAACAAGGTTTATATCCAATGCAATAAATAAAACAAAATTTTATTGATCAAATGTGATAGGAAATTAATTGAAATATATAAATCGATATAAATTCAGGTCCACTCATGAGCTATATCAGAAATCACAAATCCTGGTTTCTGGAACTATCAACACTTTTCAATGGCCCCATCTAAGTTCGACTATATTTTCTTATGTTGTCCTTCACATTTGCTCTTATCCTGAACACTTAGTAAAACATACATTATATTGCAAAATGTATACAAAACAAAGACATGTTTATATATTTATTTGATAAACATAGGTGTTGAATTGAAAATTATATGGGAAAAATAGATGTTGTATGAAGTATTAATCTTTCAGAAGTTCGAGCAAATTGGACATCACATGATGAAGATGTTATAATGGAGAAATTTAAATATGTTATACACGATTTTTCATTACCAGGAACCAAAGGATCTCTTCCAGGTAATTTGTTTAGTTCTTTTGTCCCAAAAAGCCATTTGAGGTATTGCAATCACTCTGGTTGTTTTCTTAAAACTAACATTTAGGCAGACCAAATTTATTTTTTGTGCCAAATCTTAAATTCAACATCTGCAATGTCAATTTTCTTTATCACTGATTATGCATATGATTTACTTCTGAAAATTATTTAATATATTGTCTATATATTATTATATACACATGTTCAGATTATGGGCCAGCAGAAGATGAGGCATCTCCTATTATGCATGATCTTGTACATTTCTGTACAATTTAACGTCTAAACCAAATTTTTACAGTTCACTGGATTACTGACCTCTATATATTTTTGGTGCCAGAAATCAATATGATCTATTTTTATGTTGATAAACTTTTCTTGAAGACAACAACAAGAAACAAGTTGGACTAGTGTGACTTTACTTTATTGACATAACTGTTAACTGGAAACAGGAAAACACTATATTTTGCAAATTTTTTTTTTAAATTCCTGCTAACTAAACTCCAAATTTTTGCCACTTTAAGTGTATATGATCACAATTCATACTGATATGTATTGGGAGGGAGGGAATGACTAATTGGCTTACTACTGTTTTCATTTTAAAATGAATAAAACTGTCTTGTTTTCTTTTTAGGAAGAAAAGAGATTCGGGATTTCCTGGCAACTCAACCAGATGAGTTCTTGCAAAATATGCCCATGAAACAAAAAGTTAATAAAATTCATACTAAGCTGTTTAATGAAAGAGCAAAGATTCGTCGGAAAACATTGCGTTATGAAACAGAATTAAAAGGATAATAAAGTAAACTTTTCTTACATGATTGTCTGTTACCATTTTTATCATTTTACATCTTTAACAAGAAAAATGTGATAGTGGTGGTGTATATATTAATATTATTATTTGATAATTTTGCTGTATTTTAATTTGTCCAAAGCCTACCACGTGATATTTTATATTTTGGCGGATTGACTGATTTATTGCGTATTGACTTTTGCGGATTGCACGGTTACTAAAAATAGAAACAAAAAATTCCCAAAATTGTGTGACGTATAGAAATCAGCCAATCATATTTTACATCCGGATATCAATTAAAAAAAACAATGGACAGTGTTGAGTACAGAAGGTTTGTGTCCTTAAATAAGGATGAGATATACTTTTTATTTTAATTTTTATTTATTAATATTTTTATGTAACAAATTAAACTACAGCAAAATTATCAATAATATAAAAAATACAGCCTTTCTCTTAGTCAATACAAGATATATATATCGACCTCGAGTTATTTATCGACTTCGGACTACGTCCTCGGTCGATATACATCTCTCAGTCAATATAAACTTATATTGACTAAGAGAAAGGCTGTATTTGTATAATAGTTTTTGATATATTGATAGGTATGTTCTAATAAGAGTGATGATACATTCAATTACAAAATGTTTCACCTAGAAAGCAAGGAATGTTGACATTTTTGTAGATTTTATGATTGATGAAATTTAAGATTCGCTGTAAAGCAGAAAGTTGACATTTTTTTGTAATTTTTATGATACTTCCATTACGAAATGTTGTACCTTAAAATCAGGGAAAGTTGACATTTCTAGTTTTATGATAAATTAAATTTAGTAATCACTTCATCTTGAAAGCATAGAAGTTGACATTTTTCTAGTTTTATAATACATTAAATTAAGTAATATCTTTACTTTGAAAGATGGGAAAATTGCCGTTATTGTAGTTTTTGTTATATATTATATTTGGAAGTAGCTTTTTTGTAGTTTTTATGATAAATGATATTGGGAATAGCTTTTTGTAGTTTTTATGATACATTAAATTTGGTAATAGCTTTTTTGTAGTTTTTATGATACATGATATTTGGGAATAGCTTTTTGTAGTTTTTATGATACATATATTTGGGAATAGCTTTTTTAATAGTTATTATTATACATTATATTTGGGAATGTCTTTGTTGTGGTTTTGATGATACATTATATTTTGAAATAGCTTTTTGTAGTTCTTATGATACATTATATTTTGAAATAGCTTTTTGTAGTTTTTATGATACATTATATTTGGGAAAAGCTTTTCTGTAGTTTTTATGATACATTATATTTTGGAATAGCTTTTTGTAGTTTTTATGATACATTATATTTGGGAATAGCTTTTTTGTAGTTTTTGTGATACATTATATTTGGGAATAGCTTTTTTGTAGTTTTTGTGATACATTATATTTGGGAATGTCTTTGTTGTAGTTTTTATGATACATTATATTTTGAAATAGCTTTTTGTAGTTTTTATGATGCATATATTTGGGAATAGCTTTATCTTGAAAGCATGGAAAGTTGACTTTTTTGTATTTTTTATGATACATTATATTTGGAAATAAGCTTTTGGTAGTTTTTTTTTATGATACATTATATTTGCAAATAGTGTTTTGTAGTTTTAATGATACATTATATTCAGGAATATCTTTATCTTGAAAGCATCGAAAGTTGACTTTTTTTAGTTTGTATCATACATTATATTTGGGAATAGCTTTTCTGTTGTTTTTATGATACATTATATTTGGAGATATCTTTTTTGTAGTTTTTATGATACATCATATTTGGGAATAGCTTTTCTGTTTTTGTATGATACATTATATTTGGAAATATCTTTTTTGTAGTTTTTATGATACATTATTTTTGGAAATAGCTTTTATGTAGATTTTGTGATACATTATATATTTGGGAATAACTTTTTGTAGTTTTTATGATACATTATAGACAGGTTGAGATTGCACCGTTACAGATACATGAAACATTTAATTTTTCCTTCTACCTCATTAGGACTGGTGTGTCACGTGATTATGTCAGACGTACAAGTTTGTCACCAACTGGTAGAACGCTGTTTACAAGTAGGTCTAGCGCGTGTAGTTTTCTTTACATAAAACAGCTTTATTATTAATGTTGAGTGCTATATTGATTAAGTTAAGGATATGCTGCATCATTTTTATTCAAATTTTATTTCATTTTAGGTCTTTGTAAAACCAGACGAAATGTATTTTTCTAACACTCTGAAAAAGCTGAAAAATAAAAATGGCTACCCATTGTTCTCCCCAGAAATTTTTAATAGCATCCTGGTATTTTCAGTTTTCATAATAGCATCATTTGCTTTGAAATTATAGCATCATATCTCTTATGATAGTACCATTTTTTCCAGATTTGGTGTCAATGTAAAAATCATATTATATGCTTCATAGAAACGACTGACCAATCTATTTAGGTGAATTTTTGTTGGTTTTCACTTTTGATTTTTTACAAGTGAAAAGAAATCTCAACACAAATAACTACAAGTAAACCTGTGTACGTGTACATGTAGCTATGCGTACCAGTTCAAGTTTCTGAACTCAACCTCTCTTTTATTTGGAAATAGCTTTTTTGTAGTTTTTGTGATACATAATATTTGGGAATTTCTTTGTTGTAGTTTTTCTGATACATTATATTTGGAAATCACTTTTTGTAGTTTTTATGATACATTATTTTATGATACATTACTTAAAATAAGATTACTATCTAAGATTCATTTCAGCATTATTTGGTTTAATTGTGAGGAACAGTTTCAGAGAAGAAGCTGTTTATATAGTTTTCCCATAAGGTCCTTGTTACTCCGTGTTCCACTGTGGCGGTCATCTAGGATTTTGGATCACAACAAAGAACTCAAACTTTGTAGAGGACCATCTAAGGTACATTTATTCAACATTTCAAATCAATCTGCCATGTGGTTTGTAAAAAGAAGATTTTTGAAATTTCAAAAATCAAAACCCATTAGTGGCCCTTGAAGCCATGTTCAATTTGCAATTGGATAGAAAAACTCAAAATAATGAAATATCCATCCATAATTTCTTCATAATTTGGCTTCATATTGTGGAACAGTTTCAGAGAAGAAGTTGTTTGTACATTTTTCCTATAGGGTCCTATATTAAACTATGTCCTGCGATGGCGGTAATCTTTTTGGATTTTGGATCGGCACAATAAACTCAAACTTTGTAGAGGACCATCTAAGGTACTTTTCTGCAATATTTCAAATTAGTTACTTATATGAAATATATGTTATGTTTATAAAAACAGCAATATATGCACTTGTGGTTCAAATTAATACTAATTTTCCAGATCATATAACACCTAGATAGTGAAATTATCCCACAGGGATTAATCCCCACATCTGACATCTATATAGGTGAGGTTTCCTGCATTGACATTCATTAGTTACAACTGGAATCTCACCAGGGTGCCTCTTATTCCTTATCCAATACATAAATTTGTCAACATACAAGCAGTGTTTCATCCCCCAAGTATTTCGGGGATATAACTATCAAATGTCATTCCAGCGCCAGTGCCGGTCCACGGATACTGATGAGACTCCATGATCTCATCCTCTGATGGAGACCACCCTTGGTCCCATTCCCAGGAGATCCCTTGCAGACCTTGCACACTTCGCCTGCAGATGAGACTATCTCTGGTCTCATCCCCTGATGGAGAACCCTCGCTCCATACCCCCTCTTACTGGCGTATTGTCGGGCAAGGTGGGTTCTTCCTCTCACTGAAGGACAGTAACTTGACTTGCTCTGGCAGGAAATAAAAATTTGTTATTGAAAGCTGAGTGTTTCCCTAGGGCCAACTCGACCAACCAGAACACTTTAATGGACCTGTCAGCCATGTTAAATATTTGATCAACACCAATAACTAAAACTTTGTTAAGAACCACGCAATAAACAATCCTGCCAAGCTTGGTTCCAATTGGCCAAGTGGCTTTGGAGAAGAAGATTGAAATGTGAAAAGTTTACGCCGCCGCTGCCTCAGACGACAGACGCCAAGTGATGAGAATAGGTCAAACTGACCCTTTGGGTCAGAGGGGCTAAAAAAACAGATAGAGAAACATGTAATAATTATAACACAATCCACAACATATATTTTTATTTATCTATATAAACATGTATAAGCAAACATCTCTCTCTTGAAAGTCTCACATCTGTTCTGTTCAGTCGCTGGAGGCGAGACATATGTATGGGAATCCGGCGGCGGCGGCGGCGTAAACACTTGACATCTTGCTTCATATCTTTGTAAGCCCAAGCCCTAGGTCCATCAAATTTGGTCCAGAGGTAGCTTATGATGAGTACTTGCCAGTCAGTCACCTGTCACCTGACCTTGACCTCAATTTCACGGTCCAGTGACTACGTTAAAGTTTTTGGGTTACGACAGTTCCTCTGTAACTACGCATGGTAGGATGACAATATTTGGTGTATAGGTTGCTGATGACTAGTACATGACTGTCTGGTAGTTGTCACCTGACCTTGACCTCAATTTCACGGTCCAGCGACTACGTTAAAGTTTTTGGGTTACGACAGTTCCTCTGTAACTATGCATGGTAGGATGACAATATTTGGTGTATAGGTTGCTGATGACTAGTACATGACTGTCTGGTAGGTGTCACCTGACCTTGACCTCAATTTCACGGTCCAGCGACTACGTTAAAGTTTTGGGGTTATGACAGTTCCTCTGTAACTACGCATGGCAGGATGACAATATTTGGTGTATAGATTGCTGATGACTAGTACATGACTGTCTGGTAGGTGTCACCTGACCTTGACCTCAATTTCACGGTCCAGCGACTACGTTAAAGTTTTTAAGTTACAACAGTTCCTCTGTAACTATGCATGGTAGGATGACAATATTTGGTGTATAGGTTGCTGATGACTAGTACATGACTGTCTGGTAGATGTCGCCTGACCTTGACCTCAATTTCACGGTCCAGCGACTACGTTAAAGTTTTTGGGTTACGACAGTTCCTCTGTAACTACGCATGGTAGGATGACAATATTAGGTGTATAGGTTGCTGATGACTAGTACATGACTGTCTGGTAGGTGTCACCTGACCTTGACCTCAATTTCATGGTCCAGCGACTACGTTAAAGTTTTTGGGTTACGACAGTTCCTCTGTAACTACGCATGGTAGGATGACAATATTTGGTGAATAGGTTGCTGATGACTAGTACATGAGTGTCTGGTAGGTGTCACCTGACCTTGACCTCAATTTCACGGTCCAGCGACTACATTAAAGTTTTTGGGTTACGACAGTTCCTCTGTAACTACGCATGGTATGATGACAATATTTGGTATATAGGTTGCTGATAAATAGTACATGACTGTCTGGTAGGTTCCACCTGACCTTGACCTCAATTTCACGGTCCAGCGACTATGTTAAAGTTTTTGGGTTACGGCTGTTCCCCTGTTACTATGCAGGGTATGGTGACAATATTTTGTATACAGGCCGCTGCTGATATTTAATGCTATTTACGTAATGCTTATGACGAAATTTATTTTCGTTACTGATGCGGAATGCAGGCGAGACGTTTTTCTGTGTCCACACTTGTTTATCTATATAAACATGTATAAGCAAACATCTCTCTCTAGTCTCACATCTGTTCTAAAAACATTTGTCCTCCAAATGACGCATTATTCGGAATTCTTGGTGTTTATCTTATATTATTTAATAAACGAAAATAGACAGAAGGGTTTTTCTGACAGCTCCAGGGCACCACCGTCTGAAAGTCGTCATCTAATCGGATGTAATGTTGTCAACTTATTTTATCATACCCCAGTACACCCTGCCTGCAGTGAGGCTGGAAACCACAACCACAGTGTTGACAGGCCAAGTCAATAGTTGTGACTAACTCCCTTAACCACTTGGCCACCAATGCCCATCATGGGATATAAACATTATACAAGATAGCTATAGAATAGATACGTTAAACTTTTCACCAATCCACACAAAATTGGCTAGGAAGGGCAAATTGATTGATATGGGAGTAATGTTCACTTAAAACATGTAACTTATATTCCATATCAAATCAACATGATGACCTAATGCAGAATTTATTCTTATGTTAATAAAGGCCAGAACCTTAGAACTGTTTGGTCATTACATATTGGGGGCCTCGGTGGCCGAGTGGTCAAGGTAGTTCGTCTTCTATTGATCACGTGGTCTGTCAACACTGAGATTGCGGGTTCGATTCTCACTGCAGGCAGGGTGTACTCAACTCCAATCTTAATTGACAAGGATTGCCAGTTTTCCTACTGCAGGTCTGGGGTTCTCTCAGGGTACTCGGCTTCCTCCCCCAATAAAAACTGGACGCCATGAAATAGCTGAAAAATTGCTGAAAGTGGCGTTAAAACACCATTCAAACAAACAAACAATCATTACATATTACACTTATTAAACATGGTACATATCAATGGATTAATTCCCTTTGCTCGTTTTGTGCTTCCTGGTCTTGTGAACAAACACTAGAATCTTATAATAAGATTATTTCACAAATAATGCTAGGAATTACTTTTAGGGGAAAACGGTTCTCCTTTAAAATGGACCCTCTCCTTAGTTTGTATGACAAAGCAATAAACGAGAATCCTGCGATATAGAAATCTGACGACTTTAAGACTGTGAAGACCTAATGTCGATTTACGTTACAAAATGTTTCACCCCCAAAGCAGGGAAAGTTTACATTTTTTATTTTTTGAAACATTAAATTAAGGAATTGATTTACCTTGAAAGCTTGAAAAGTTGTCTTGTTTTTAGTTTTTTTGATACATTATATTTGGGAATTGCTTTATGTTGAAAGATGGGAAAGTTATCATTTTGTAAATGAACAATTCACCGTAAAAAAATTAAATGGTATAAAATCAAGAATACAACTTACTTGTTCTATATCAGATGTATTCATTTTAAGTTGTTAAAATAAACATACTATATACATACTAACAGAGTTATGTTGTATGAGCCACATATAACTGGTCTAGATATATTTAAAGGGTGTCTTTAATTCATAACATTTGTTGAAGGTAATAACAAAATACCACACAGAGAAAACTGTCAAAAAAGTCAATCCACAAATCAAAGTTTGCGAAACTGGCAAACTCCAGAACCAACAACAAAACAATAGTAACTGCAGCAATGGTCCTGACTTGGTACAGGCATTTTAAAAGTGACATGCAGTAAAATCCATCGCAAAGTTCAATCCATAATCCACACAATACAGTGACATCCAACGCCAGGACAAACACATTGCAGACTACCGGGATATACATTAAAATACACAGACAGGATAAACCGATAGTACACATGCTACTGCGATATGCATTTACATCCACTGCAAGGACAAACCCTTAAACAGGCACTATGATGACAGTCGTTGACATCCACCATCAAGACAACCCATCATACACTCACTAAGGTGACGCGGGTTAACATCCACCACCAGGACAAACCCTTATAAACGCACTATGGTGATATGCATTAACATCAACAGAAATGACAAACCAATTGCATGTATACACGTACTACAGTGACAAGCAGAAACATTTACTGCCAGGACAAACCAACATACACCCACTACGGTGACATGAATTAACTTCCACCGACAGGAAAAACCCATAATGCATGTACCACAGTGACAAGCAGTAACATTTACTGCCAGGACAAACCAACATACACCCACTACGGTGACATGAATTAACTTCCACCGACAGGAAAAACCCATAATGCATGTACTACAGCGACAAGCAGTAACATTTACTGCCAGGACAAACCAACATACACCCACTACGGTGACATGAATTAACTTCCACCGACAGGAAAAACCCATAATGCATGTACTACAGTGACAAGCAGTAACATTTACTGCCAGGACAAACCAACCGAAGCAGTTTTTATGTTTGTTCATAGGTTAGTATGTTAAGAGATGTTCCATGGTGTCAGCAATCTTGTTTTTTAGATCAAAACAAAAAACTCAATATTGGTAGAGGACCATACAATATCACATATCCTTCTTCAAAGAGGTTTGCGAGAAAAGGAATTTTAAAATTTCAGCCAATCAGAACGCATTTGCAGTTCTGGCAGCCATGTTGAATTTCCTATCGGCTCGAAAAACTTAAAATAAGATTACTATCTAAGATTCACTTCAGCATTATTTGGTTTAATTGTGAGGAACAGTTTCAGAGAAGAAGCTGTTTATATAGTTTTCCCATAAGGTCCTTGTTACTCCGTGTTCCACTGTGGCGGTCATCTAGGATTTTGGATCACAACAAAGAACTCAAACTTTGTAGAGGACCATCTAAGGTACATTTATGCAACATTTCAAATCAATCTGCCATGTGGTTTGTAAAAAGAAGATTTTTGAAATTTCAGAAATCAAAACCCATTAGTGGCCCTGGAAGCCATGTTCAATTTGCAATTGGATCGAAAAACTCAAAATAATGAAATAAATATCCATCAATAATTTCTTCATAATTTGGCTTCATATTGTGGAACAGTTTCCGAGAAGAAGTTGTTTTTCCTATAGGGTCCTATATTAAACTATGTCCTGCGATGGCGGTAATCTTGGATTTTGGATCGGCACAATAAACTCAAATTTTGTAGAGGACCATCTAAGGTACTTTTCTGCAATATTTCAAATCAATCTGCCAAGTGGTTTATGAGAAGATTATACAAATTCAGCCAATCAGAACACTTTAATGGACCTGTCAGCCATGTTAAATATTTGATCAGCACCAAAAACTCAAACTTTGTTAAGAACCAGGCAATAAACAATCCTGCCAAGCTTGGTTCCAATTGGCCAAGTGGCTTTGGAGAAGAAGATTGAAATGTGAAAAGTTTACGCCGCCGCCGCCACAGACGACAGACGCCAAGTGAAGAGAATAGGTCAAACTGACCCTTTGGGTCAGAGGGGCTAAAGAAACAGATAGAGAAACATGTAATAATTATAACACAAACCACAACATATATTTTTATTTATCTATATAAACATGTATAAGCAAACATCTCTCTCTTGAAAGTCTCACATCTGTTCTGTTCAAAAGCCTAACTAGATATCAGTGAAACCATATCTATCTCTGTGGGTTCTGCTGACCTTGAGGTCAATGGTCATCAACCATCAACCTTGGTATGTGACACATTGCCTTGATATTATCTACTCACATACCAAATAGGTTATCAAAAGCCTACCCAAAGATAAAAAAGTTATAGTCTGGACACATTTAGTTTCACAGGGATGTACGGATGGACAGACTGATCACTATAGGGCATCCGCCATTAGTGGCATGGCCCTGCCAAAAAAATCCTATGGCAAAAATAATGTGTGGTCATATACAATTTAGTACTGGCGAGAAAAAAACAAATAAAAATAATGTACCACCTCTAGAGATAAGTGTATTCTCTACAGATGCTTTAATTTTTACAACTGTCCAGTTTCTAAAGATTATCCTAAAAATTATGGACTAAATAATGAAATGATAAAATTAATGTATACAAATAATCAGATTTCTCTTGGCGACAAAAGATCTTAGTGAGATAATAACAACAATTCAAAAGTCATGTAATAAATTATATTGCATAATGACTTGTATACAATGATGTAACATTTCAATGTACAATAATTTTTTTCCAATATTGTACATTTTGCTGTAATAATGTCACTCATAATAATCTTGGTTGTTTATTATAGGATTAAACATTGTTTTTTTTAAAGGAAATTATCACTGTCTAAACTCCAACGACTCACTCACAATCTAAATAAAGTCTGAAAGACTTTGTAATGTTTGTTCGGGTTTAATCCTTAGAATGCTAATAAATATTCATTGCAAATTTTACAGCAGAAAGCAATTAAAGAAGCCCATCTAGACCTCTAAATGAAAGTAGGCAGAAACGTAATAATATACAAAACGCTGTATCAAAGATCAAATCTTGGTTCTGTAGATATTTATAGAAAAATGAACAAAATTAAACCCAATTGTTTATTCATATTATATTTTATTTAAAATCTCAATCGATTTTAAAAATTTAATTATTAATAATTATTAATAGACCATTATTAGATATTCTTCGTGAGTGGTGAAAAATCTGATGCAACATATATTCCCATTCATCAAACTGATTACCCCTTTCATGCTAAAAACCTAAGACTCAATCACTTAAAATATGCTACAAGTTAGGAAATCTACTCTTTGAGAATTTAAATGTAAGCAATGAAAGATATAAACAAATAAATATTCTAAAAATCTGAAATTCTGTTAATATTTCATAATGATTTTTGAATTTCTATCAGAATGAGGGTGTATTGCATTAAATACCGATACTTATATCAGAATTCATCAATACATTTTTGATTTTAACGCACACTATATCTACAATATACATATATATTGGAAATCATACGCTAGTCGGTGCAATTGAGCAGAGGGTGAATACTAAACTTTCACTTTTTCATAAATATATTTCTTTATCAAACATTAAAATTCAGCATATGTAACAAAATAAATTAAATTTCAACATTTTCATTAAACAATCAATGCCCCAATTCTGAGCTAAGGGCTTAACAGAAATTGCAATAAATATAAAATTCATATTTACATGTCTTCTTAAAACTAAGATTAATGTGTTGAAATTTTTCCTTTTTTTCTACCATTCTGATGAGACTAGGCATAGTAAAAAAATCCAAGAATGAGTCCATGGGACACAGAGGCACCCACTAAATGAAGTCCCTAACAGGAAGTAGTTAGCTGACAGGTCTGAAAGTCGTTTAGTACATACAACTTGTGCTACTGAACCACCCTGACAAATTTCAAATTGTTCTCATGTACAGTTTTTGAGAACAGCTTGATGGAAATTCGTACAGATGGACATGAGTAAAATTTCCCCCCCGACATGTCGTGGCAGGGGCATAAAAATGATAAAAATGTAAATTACATTTTAAATCTAAACTTGTAGAAGTCCTTTGCCAAGTTTCAGTTAATAATTATACAGGAATCTGGAAATTCAAATTATCGTCAAAATGAACCAGCAACATAAGTATGAGATATATTATAAATTCTTATGAAATCTGTAATAATCAAATAGGCATGTTAATCTACTTACTCATTGGTAAAAAAAAACTAAATTTTGTTTTTACTAAGACTTACAGGCAGGCCATTAAGATAATTTGTCCAAGCAAAGGTCAAGTTTATTTCTTTGGATTGTTTGGAAAAAATCCATCTCATAAAATAGAAAATTACAAGAGCATACATTTTAAGGGTATGACAGACCCGTTAAATGTTTTTAAATGAGGCTACATGTATACAAGAAAGTATTACAAGTAGCAAAAATCAAATACACATTTTAGATGTTTAAGTTATCTATATTCAATTGGTCTCATTCATAGCAGCTTGTATTGTCATCCTGATAATCTTAAATGAGGATTCCTGCGAAGTTCATATTTAAGGCTTCATTCATTTCAAAGATGAGTTTATAAGTTAAACCAATACTAATCTGCACCTGAAAGAATGCAAGCGAGATTATTTTTGTGACTTGTTTTATTTACATTAAAAATTTGCACATCAGTCTTAGAATGGAGTTATTTCCCAATTTTTGTGGACCACAACTACATGAAAATAAATACATGCATTAAATTTCAACATTTATAGTAACAACTTTTAAAGAGCTAAAAGGTTTGCACATAATTACAAAATAAAAATTCATATTAAAAAAAACATTAATACAAAAATATTGCATTCTTTTTTTTCTATAGCATAAAATCAAATTTGTACAAATTCACAATCACAAACATTCAGGAATAAAGCAATTGTTCTACTTTCAGTGCAGCTAAGCACACATGAAGGACACATTTTGCATGAATCTTGTTTAATGTCCTTTGATGAACACCAAAACTCATAATGAAATAATGGAAAAGTGATTACATTTAGATTGTCTAAAACAATTTTTCTCATCTTTGCAAACTCATAACAGTAACAGTGGCTGGTAACAACACTAAGCCCTCGGATGTGAGATGGCAGAAATATAAAGATCAGTACAGAAGACATTTTTATACCTTTAAGGCAAAAAATAAAGACAGTTTTTGAAACAATCAGTGAGAAATATAAAAATCAGTACATAAGTTAGTAATTTATACATTTAGAGGGAAATAGAACAAATAGTACATAAGACAGTATTTATACATTTACTAGGCAGAAATATAAAGATCAGAATATTAGATAGTTGGAGAATCCTCTGCCATCCATGCCTTTTTTAGACTTTGATGGAAGCATGGGATGTCAGAGAACTCTCGATTTGAAAAACAGCAGATATCAGGAGAAGGGATTTATATACTGTTGAACAACCTGCAAATTTTTATAACATAAGCAGAAAGTAAATCTGCTGACCCAGACCTGTGTTGCAAAATCAGTGGTCTTGCTAATGGAGAGCTTTCTAACACTAGACACTAACTCCTATAAAGTGCAATCAGTTTCTGAAAATTAAATGAAATAATCTGTAGGCCTTTTACTTCAAGTTAGTTTAGTAGTTAACTTACTGTGGGTGTTATGGACTTTAATTTATAACACAAAACCCTATTAAGTTTGTCTGAATTCATAATTGAAGGGCAATAACTCCTGTGAAGAGTCATCTAACAATTTAGGACTAAGCAATGATTTGTAAATCTTGATTTGCTGATCATTTGTGCACTTTAGTTTCAATCCAGCTGTTATGGCATTTAGTTACGGGACAAAAACTACAAATTTCACATTTTTTATTAAAAGGCAATAACTCCTATAAGGAGTCCTCTGACAATTTCAGACCTTAAAGTGGACTTGTATTGATGATCATTTTTACCATTAACAGTTTCACTCTAGCTTTTATTGTTTTCAAGTTAAATTGTAAACACTGAAAATTTTGTCAAAAATCGCCATAAAAGGGCAATAACTCCTACAGGAAGACATTACACAACTATTGCAGACCTTAATGTGCTGCAATTTGAAGTAACTGTTTCCTCTATAGCTACTAGTATTATCAGTTTTTGAGATATTGACCAAAAACTTTTGTTGACACCAATGTTCTATTTTTTGTAACAGTGACCATCTTAATCAATTGATCAACACCCTGGGTATAAATTTCAAACTAGGAACTCTTAGGAAGATTGTGGCCAAGTTTGAAAAAAAGAGACCCAATGGTTTCAGAGAAGATTTTTGAACAAGATTACGATGGACACCAAGTGATGGCAAAAAGCTCACATGGACCTTCTGTCCAGGTGAGCTTAAAATGTGGCTCAGCACTGCAGGAGGGATCTTTATCTATTTACAGGTAGAGATATACTTTAAGATAAATATACTGGGCAGGTGAATAATATCACAGAAACTTAATCAAATTCGTCTAGCAAATGAAACGAAAAAGTACATGTACTTGTTTTAAGGTTTGACATTTAATTTTTTAACCTGTGAAAAATTTTAAACACAAAAACTTTGGTGAATGTCGGGTAAGTATGTATATATTTCCTGGATATCATTTTGCCTAAAAAAACCTTGTATATTTGGCCTTAAATAGTTTCTTTAAATTCCTCAAGATCAGAGGGCCAATCATATTTTGCACCTATGCTATAAATATGCCGCTGGCTCAAAATATGTTCTTGGTCATACCCTTTTTGCACATTTCCAATTTGCAACCGATTTTTGTATACTTCAAGATATTCTCCTGCAAATTCAAAGAAATGTGATCTTGGAGATTTTGCTAGACAGCTTGTTGTACCAGAAGACAAATATTTATAATTAATAACAAACCATGTGGCAATGACAGCTTCATAATTAATAGTTTTACCAGGATTTAAAAAAGGAAATTCAAAGCTTTCCAACAAATAATCCTTCTCAGAATCATAAAATACAAATTTAACAGCATCTCTAGTCATTGCAATACTTGGTACCATAAAATGTGACTTTGCAGGATGCCTTTTTCTCTGCAAAAATGAGAACACTATCACTTCAGAAAGAATTTGACTTCTTGACATTTGTTCCTGCATATTATGAGTCTTGATCTCAACAGTTATTTTTCCTCCAGGGCTTACAGGATCTTCAACCATTTGAACAAATACATCAGGGTTGTCGAAGATAATATCTAAACTGCCATGCCAAGCATTTTTGTGACCTGCAAGTAATTTAAAGTCAAACTTGCATGTACTAGTACCCATAAACGGAATCAAATTTAATTAATTAAATTATAAAGCTTAAATGTAGATCAATCTACAGTGTGCTTCATACGACTGTAGTAAGTCAACAAATAAAATGTAATACCACTTTCAAATAAGTGCGAATCTAAAACATGGTTTGTCATTAAGCCCAAATATACAGATAGCCAAAAGAGGAAACTGAATGAGTTCAAACCAGCTCAAGAAATTCTCTGGACATTAATAAATTCCTGGTGCACATCATTAATTCACATAATGAAGTTGTGATGGTGTAGTTTTAATTTATCAAACCAGTTGCAGACAAGAGTCTATACAAATTGCTTTTCTTCTTTTTTTTTCAGTTCACAATTACTGTTTTTCCCCAATTTAAATAACAGGGTCTTCTTTTCAAAAAGCTGGTGCACACCAACAGTTCATAGAAATGAAATTTATAGAAGTCTGGTTTAATTCTTTTTGGAGTTTGTGGATAAGGGAAGGCCTCTCCCCCTCAATCTGGGTTCACCTTTATCTTGAAGTTGACAATGGGATTTTCCCAATAATTGTTTAAAGGGAAATGAAATGTAATGAAAAGAGAAAAGTCTACTACATTGTATTTGTCCAAACAGATAAAGACTTGCCACAAGTCCCTTTAAATTTTTTTTTGCTATTAGAGAGATACATGTTTATTATCAACATTTCTTATTCTATCCACTTTGTACACAAGTTGATAGTATAGGAAATGTTGATA
This sequence comes from Limnoperna fortunei, assembly GCA_944474755.1. Classification (NCBI taxonomy): domain Eukaryota; kingdom Metazoa; phylum Mollusca; class Bivalvia; order Mytilida; family Modiolidae; genus Limnoperna; species Limnoperna fortunei. Next base: position 37,960,360 of record OX104115.1, read on the forward strand.
ATAAAAATGTATCTCTCTAATAGCAAATTCAAAGGGACTTTTGGCAAGTCTACTTAATGTATAACAAAATCCACATGCCACTCCTACCCTCCCTTTTTTACTGAAAACAACAATTTTTATCAAATTAAAATCTTCCAGAGCAAACAAAATTGTGTTTATCATTTAATCACTTAGAAACAATTTAACATTGTTTTCATTGTTTTTAAGTAGTAATTTGTAGACATTGTCTTGCTGATAATTTAAGCAATTTACAATGTCAATCTAGATATTACACTTTTAATGTTATATTACAAACACTAAATATTTTGTCAAAAATTTTAATTTAACATGTTTAAGGGCAATAATTCTTCCAGGAATTTTTTAAATCTGGTTAGAGTTCATAATATTCATACATCAAAGTTGGCATCCCATGATCTAGCATCATGGGAAACCCACGTCTGGTCGTGTTATCGCTTTGCTACCACTTGCAGATATCTTCTTGTTTGTTAATGTTATTTTGATGATCGTGTGCTTACGACCAAGCGTTTAAACTCATAAAAATAATTTTATCCAATAAACATCGTTCCCATTGGCTAATTAAATTTATTGAATATTCATGAAAACAAGAAAATATCTACAAGTGTGCCCACAGTCAGTAAGTGGTAGCAAAGCGAGGATGGGACCGGACGTGGGTTTCCGACGATGATGGTCTATTTATTTAAACAAACATCCTTTTGGGAATGAGAAATGATTTACCTGTAAAATTTTGGCTACCAGGTAAAACTACAGTTTCAAGTCGTGCAAAATTATTGACGGTATTTTATGTTTAAAAATAGTTATATAAACATATTTTTTATTTACAATTACATGTATGTTTTTCTTCAAAGTAAAATTTGATATTAGTAACTGTAATCAATAAAGACAGATTCAAAATTTTGTGTAAAAGGACTTTTATTAATACAAAGATCATTAAAACATTAAGACATAATTGGTATATGAGGTTGTGGGTTTGAGTCTCACTGCAGGCAGGATGTGCTCGACTCCAATCTTAATTGACAAGGATTGCCAGTTTTCCTACTGAAGGTTTTCTCCAGGTATTCTTGCTTACTCCCCAAATACATACTGGATGCCATGATATAGCTGAAAAATTGCTGAAAGTGGCTATAAAAACATTCAAACAAACAAAACAATCTAAAGTATATACCAATACTGGTGTCTCCAAACTGTACTTCTTTAAATTCATTGCAAATACCACAGATGCCACAAGCAC